>JASDQU010509490.1:40437-52339 GCA_032191745.1 Picea mariana
AGGGCATGGACTTGCCAAGCTGATGGCACAGACAAATTGTGAACTCCTGGGAATAAATTTCATTGTTGATTTTTCAATAGATTCAAAAGAAGAAAGAGTCCCCAAATATCCCAAAGATTCCTTGAATCCATATGGTATGCAGATATCATTTATGTGTTGAGAAATTTGCAATCTCCTCCTGAATTGAGTACAACTAAGTCCAGGTTCTTAAAGTTGAAAGAAGCAAAGTTTTTTATGGTAAATCAATCTTTATATCGGAAGGATCTAGAAGGAATATTGTTGAGTTGTTTGCTAGAGGAAGAAGCATAGAGGATCATCATATAATTCCATAAGGGTGATTGTGGAGGACACCATTATTGGAAAACCACTGTGCACAAGATATTAAGGGATAGGTTCTATTGGCCTAGCATTTTTTCTGATGTCTACAAAGAGGTTTCAAGATGTCATGAATGCCAATTTTTTTATGGGAAGAGAAAATTGCATCCTTTACCCTTGAAACCCATCTCTGTTGAAGCACCTTTTAGACAATGGGGCCTTGATTTCATAGGAGAGATTCATCCACATTCCTCATCTCAGCACAAGTGGATTATGACAGCCACAGATTACTTCACTAAGTGGATTGAGGCAGTTCCCACCAGGGAAGTCACGGATGTTGTTATCATCCAGTTTTTGGAAGACAATATTTTTTCCAGCTTTGGGTGTCCAATCAAAATCATTACAGATAATGCAACGGCATTTAAGTCCAAAAATATGGATAAATTCTGCAATGACTACAACATAACTCTTGGCCATTCCACTTCGTATTACCCTCAAGGCAATGGATTGGCTGAGTCATCCAATAAGAGCTTAACCAAAATTATCAAAAAGTTGTTGCAAGATAACAAAAAAGCCTGGCACAAAAATCTCATCCATGCACTATGGGCTGACAGGATCACTCCAAAAAGATCTATTGCCACTTCACCCTTTCAGATTGTTTATGGCACAAAGGCAATTTTTCCTACTACATTGGGGTTGTCAGTGATGAGGCTGTTATAGGAGTAGAATGATGAAACAGATGCCACTCAGAGAAGAAAAGATGAACTCATCAATGTCCAGCAAACAAGAGAAAAATCCTTCAACAATGCTCAATTGCACAAAGACAAGATCAAAAAATATTTTGAAGGGAATAGCAAGGAGGATGACTTCAATGTGGGAGACTTGGTATTAATATGGGATTCCATAAATGAAGACAAGGGAAAGCATGGGAAATTTGACCATCTATGGCTGGGACCTTTCAAAATCATGGAGTACCATGGAAATAATGCCTATCTGATGCAGGAAAGTAATGGAGACGTCGTTGGAGGAGGACCTATGAATGGCAGGTTCCTCAAACATTATATCGTTTAGAGGAACCATCACATTTTCCATTCATTGTACATAATCATTTTGTTTTTTCAGTTGAAGCAGTTGAAACTAAATCAGCAGAACTGAAGCTTGAGGTGAAGGCCTTGAGTTATGCTGAGTAGATTTTGAGTTTCCTAAATAAATGTTGGTAAATTTAGTTGCAGGAATAAATCATATCCGAATAGGTAGGCACTCGGTCTGTCATTCTTTTCTACCGTGCAGAGAGGATAGCTTCCCCAGTTGGAGCCCATGTTATCACCATAACAATTTATGTGGGAGATTGGGTTTTCAAAACTTAGCAAGATGCTAAAATGATAGAAAGGTGTGATAAACTAGAGGACAAGGCTAGATCTAGCAAGAGGAGGCTAAATATAGTGGCCATGCGGATTTGATGGGACCTGATGGGTCACAAATCGCGGGGGCTACAAATCAACGGTCGAGGATCATTTCAGGAGGAGAACTTGCGCGGAGGATAATTCACAAAAGAGGGGTGAAAAGTAAACCATGGTTTCATCTCAGGACCATGTGGCGCCACTAGGTGCATTTCAAGGAAATAAGCGGGTTGCCCCAAACCGCTTTCCCTCGCCCCCAAAATCGAAAAAGTATATAAAGGGGGCACTCGTAGTTATTTTATTATTTTTCAAATTACTGGAACGTTAGAATATTAGCGCGACCACTCCATTCAAATTGAAGCTCAACAATACGCCAAACTCACAAATTTTATGCTCATTTATAGTTATTTTCCATTGCCACCATGGACCCTGTCATTATGTCAGTAGTAGAGAAATACCCCGTGAAAAATGAAGAATCCCTAATTGACAAAGATTCAGATGTGTTCAACACTGAAATAACCATTTCGCCCATCTTCGTGTCCAAATCTAATTTGTCAGATAATGCAGGGAAACAGATACACTTAATTGAATCATTCCAGGCCACCATAGTCCCCTACGCTTTCGATGTCGCCTTCCCCTTCCCCGAATCCATAGGTTGGTGCACAGAGCAGTGTTCACAGGAAGAGAAAGTCGTCTTAAATAAACAAGGGTCTGAGGTCCTGTGTAGGGTAGAGAGTTTGTCTGTTCGAAGCGCCCTCGGCATACCAGAGTCCCCCTCCATAGTGTCTGAACCATTTGAAGAAGAAAATCTAATTATGGTTTACAAGGAATGTTCCTTAGAGGTCAAAGACTTATTTTTTCAAACCATTGTCAAACCAAAGCATATTTCTGAAAATTTGTCCCTGCCAATGAGTGTAAATATCATGGTTATTGAAGTCCAATTGGTCTACTCCATATTGAGTCAGATTTTAGGTCTAGATAATGACAAGTCTGTGGTCGAGGTCATGTTAGGTTTTATGTTGGCGTTTTTCCAGTCAGAGTCCAGTCAATCAGTTTGCATGAGCTTTGATTAATTCATAGTTGATCATATCCACAAGCAGCTAGTGAATTTTCAGTCACTAAGACACTTCAGGTATTACACATACTTGCTGACGAATTTCCTGGATACAAACAAGAGAGATCTCCCTAAAGAAGCATTCATATCAACTGAATGCAAAAGAATCACAATGATCATCTTTATCAACAAGGTCATGTCCAAAGTTTACAACATGATTTTCAACACCAGCCTGCCAAGAGTTGTAGATGACATGAGGAGTTATTTACAGTCCAATCCAGAAAACAAAGTGGGGGATTGGGTGTTGTTAATGCATTCAATAGTGATATGGGTTTATGGTTGTCATGAATCCCCCTATCTTCTACCTATTTTTCTGACACCAAGAATCTTTTCCCTGGAGTTTATCTGGAAAACAATCATATCAGAGACAGAGCACTTCCTGAAACTACACAAGGTATCCAACCTCAAATTCCCTTTCATCATTGGACCCTTCATTGTAAAAGCTAGATCATGCTTATCTCATATCCAGGCCAATCTCAAGGAGTTTGGATTTGCACAGTTGTAGGGAAGAAGATATGATCCACGTCAGATCATATCCAAAAGAAGACTGATAAACAAACAGGCCCCCTATGAGCATGAACATGTTGAGGGATTTGACAAATTGGCGAATTTAGATGTTTGTGTTGATATGGAAGCAATATTGCAACCATATCAAACATAGTAAGTGGAGGCAACCCTACAACAAACTCAAATACAACAGACTCCTTAGAAGTTGATAGTTAAAGTCCTCAAGATAAGTGTTTACAGAAAAAGCAGCAGTTCAGATTCCCTAGGCACCAGCAGTCAGCAGACTGCCCCTAAAAAGATGAAGATCACACAATCCCCACAGATAGTGGATCTAGAAGAGGAAGAGCCTAAAAAATGGGTAAATATGGATATGGTGGAGAGTGGCATCAGTAATATAGAATTTGGAAAAGGGAGCAAGCTCCAAAGTGAAGGCAGCTCAAGAACTTTCAGCAGCAAAAGGAACATCTTTGATAAGGCAGTTGGAGTAGCCTATCAATCTAAAGAAGATTTGGAAAAGCAATATGCTGAGAAAGGAAACTTGGCTATGAATGAAATGAGGGAGGTAATCCCTGAGGTAGAAACGATATCTCAGCATAAGTCTTCTATGTTCACAGTGAGAGATGTAGAGAAGAAAACATTCAATATAGCATTTGCAGATGAGGATAAAGTGTTTGAGATCAAGATAAAATATGAAAACATCAGTGCTCCAGACAAAATGAAATTCCACAGGAATACCAGTGACATGTTGTATTCAGATTAATTGGGTCTAAGCCTGAGGAATTCAAAATTGTCAACTTATGCAATTAAGTTGGACGGGCAGTTGAGGCAAGAAAAAGCATCCAACAGAGCTTGGCAAACTTGGGTCAAGAAGCTAGAATCTGAAGGCCCTTAGGGAGTGAAATCCTCTTTAGAAGAAAAATACAAGTTGATTCAGAGCTTGAAGAAGAAACTAAAAATGTTTACCACAGAGCATCCACAAACAGTAGAATTGGTTTCTCTAAAACATGAGAAGGAGGCATTTCGACAAGGGGCATTGAATTACAAGGCCAATCTATTACAGCTGGAGTAAGAAAAACTGAAATGATCACAAGGGCAGACAAAAGTACCAAACATGGTTGTAATTGTACCTTCTACTACAGAAGCTACGCCAAGCACTGAAGGGCTTTTCCAGGCTATGTCACAAGTTATCCTGAAGGCGGGAGAAATCAAAGGCCTTAAGGGAGATATAGAAAAGTTGAAGCAAGAAATGAAAACAAATGATGAGAGGATGGCTCAGTTTCAGAAGAAGAATCAAGCTTTGAAAGAAAGATTAGACAAGTTGAAAAACAAGGTTGAGAGGCAAAGGACTGTAGCAGGGAGCCAAACACATCATCTGGGATTCTATTGTTGTTAAAGCTACCGATTTCAGGGTGTACTTGAACTTCATCAATGACAAAGATAGCATGGCCATCGCAGCCAGAAGCAGGTGCACTATTGTAAATGAGACCCTCGCTAAGAAACCATCAGAGTGGGCCCAAAATGCCATAAACCTGTTAAATTCCATCACCACTTCAGAACTTCAGACCATTGGGGTCAAATACAGGACTACATTGATCATCTGGGCCAGGAGGGTCATTGCCTAGCATAACCTGCTAAAATCAATCCAAACCAAGGCCATACAGATGGAGCAAAGTATACGGGAATTTAAGGATCTGTTTGAGGAGTTGTTCATCAAAGGCCTCCCACCATTTTGGGATGGAAAAGGAAAATTGTATGATCAAAAGGAATAAAACTCCCGCCTCTCCCAATGCAGAATGGATCACTCCAAGTTTGAAATCCTGGACGAAAACTTGAAAGGAGCCACCCTGGTAGAATATTTGATCACATATTTTGAGATCTTGAATTAGTTCAAGACAGTGAAGATTGGATGGTCAGTCAAGACATATGTCTCTTGCATTGACCTAGAGATCCTAATTAAAGAAATGATGGACTACAACATCCCTTCTGACTTACAGTGGAAGGAGATAGTGCGGCTGGGTAAGACAAAATGCAGTTTTCCAGGAACCAGCAGATAATGCCCAAGGGTCACCAAAATGGCAGATCCAACAGAATACCAAAACAGGAGATATGGAAAAGACAGAAGCTAAAGAGTTAGAGGAATCAGTCGTTGGTTCATGAAATGTTTTTTATTAGTCATTGTAATCGGTTCCCATATCGAAACTGTCAAATGTAATTATTGTAGTCAGATTTAGAAGCTGAAATGTTTCAGTTCAGCTATTGTAATCGGTTTCTAATTGAAAGAAACTCGAATTGTATAAATGCTAGAAGTTCTGAATGTATCAATGTTGGCAGAAGTGCAAGGGCACCTCCTTAGTTGTTCTGAACTAAATTGTAATTTTCTGGAGCTGAATTGAATACATATGCAAAAGCTTTGGAAGTCTCTATGAAAAGATTCTAATGGTGATGATATGAGTTCTGTCTTCTCTCGTTGTATGTATTTCGTGTGTTATTTAATTCAATTCACACTGTCTTATGTTTATATCGGATAGTTTAAAAGCTTAGAATTCATCTTGTGATGCTCTCGGCTTAAGCAATTTAAACTGTGTAAAATTCTTCATAACTAATTCAAAATTCATTTCATTAATGCTCTAATGCAGTTACTTGTTTCCTTTTTCTTCTTACACTCTGCAAACTAAAATTTATAACTCAAATTCATTGCCTCATTTAGCCTTTATCCTATGGAGAGTTCTACTAGTAATTCAGTGTGTTCATTCATTTTCAGAATTAGATTCCATATCCCTAAGTGTCCCTCTCGTTCCTTGCCAACAAATGTATAAACAACCCCCAAAACAAACTAAATCTAACCATTAATTTCCAAAGAAACATCAAGTGACACGAAAGAGCCCTCTCTGAGCTGAGTATGCTAGTAGCTAGCTCTAAAGTTGGTTTGTAGGTTACCTCTCTCATTTGTTTATCAGCCGAACAAATTTATAGAGTGCTAGCAGATCAAATCTACAATCTTCTGAAGTTGTAGTGTCAGTTGCAGCACTAGTTGCAGTGTTAGTTGTAATGCCAGTTGCAACACCAGTTTCAGTACCAGTTGTAGTTCCTCTGGTCCAGTGAAGTTTCTAGTAACTCGTTGAAAGGATGTTGAAATTGTTCTTTCCATAGATCAGATTGATATCCATTCTTCCAACAGTTAGGGTTTTGGGTTTTGCAACAGCACCAAACCCTAACCCAAATTCGTTAGGCACTTTCAGTGAAATGTTGGGCCTAATTTTTAGTTGTCTTAGTGTGCCCTACCCTAGCGCATCTCCACTTATCTTCATATTACAAGTTGGAGCACTTTGAAATTTTTGGGTTCGTCATTGTTTGTCATTGCCTATCGTTGTTTTTTGCTATTTTCGGAGGTATGTACTTGTATATGTTTAAACTGTATCACTATCTTGAGGGTGTTTCCAGGAGAAAGGATCTTTTTTCCAAGAAAAAACCATAGATCCATAGGGATCTCAAACCCAACACATTCATAGGAACAATGCACTCCAGGTTTAATTGTTTTGATGTGCCTCTAGTTGTTATGGCACTATTGTGATCTTATGAACATCTAGTTGTATTTTGATCTGTTGAATTCAAACCTCTGAACAAGGTTAAAGCTATAAGCTGACTTTAGTCAAAATATTAGATTGATTAAGGTTGAGTTTTTGCATTATATTCCCTAACTCTGATTTTTGTCAAGAAAGCATATTGTCTTAGTACAGGGGACAGGTTGGAGAGAATACTTGTCATCTTGAGTGAAGGAGACTCGGAAGATAAGCAACAACACTCATTCTTGAAGATAAGACTCCAGGTTCTAGGTTTGATTGCTTAAATTGATAAGTTTCCAATTTGCACATATCAAGTTTGATAATTGCTACATTACAAATAAACACTATAGTTGTGACAGCAATCTTTGAAAGGTTTTATTACTGCTAGATACAATGAATACTTGGTAGCATGTGAATACCACTGATATAAATTCTTATTGTACTTGTTTGCAAGATGAACTAACATCTCCTCTATGAGATATTTCTTGTTTTGCCTCCAGGCAGGTCACCTTGGTAATGCTATGATGATTACCATGAAATTGTCTTTTATTCTTGTTAACATAGATATGTTCTTATGAAAATACTATTATATTGGAAATACTTTTGCTCTTGTTGTTCTTGTCTCAAGCACGTTACCATGGAGGAATGATTGGTCACAACACTAGAAGAGTGTTGTTCCTATTTCTTATTATTGCATTTTTTATTTTGGCTCTTGTTCCGGGCAGGTCACGGGTGATAAATCTGAGGGGAGATATGGCGATGGTTGCAAAAAGAAACATATTAGATGGTCTCTAGTTTGATACATGGAGCAAGCTATCCAAATAAGAAGTTGTATACATGATTGTATATATCCATGTACCGAAGAAAAAGAGGACGAAGTTAAAACCTTCTGACAAGAAGGGTACTTTTGTGAGACACAGAGTATCTCATATGGAGATTGATTGTAAGGAGAAAAAGGCTCCAAAGGTGACCAAACAAATCCCTCTAGTTCATTTGATCACTCTTCAGATCATCAGGAAGAGTTAGTAGTGCCAAAAGGGCCTACCCAAAATCATTGCAGTAACCAGGAAGAGACTAACATGGTCATGTGACACTTTGCAGGATGCAAAGATATATAGCATTGATGGGCCATATTATGAGAAGGAGAATATGGATCCAAGAGTGGTGAGGCAGGCGGCCACACCAAGTACCATCTCAAAAGGAGCTAGAGTTCAGAGGGATTCATCCATCATGATCCAGTAGGGAGGAGTAGCCTCCACTGGACCGTTCATAGGAGATTAGACTTCAGAGGAGATCATCACATACAGAGGGAGCATATGGCTCCAGAGATTATATAGACTCAGAGGGATTCAAGCTTCAAAGGGAGCATTGAGACTCAGAGTAAGTCTGGTCTCAGAGAGAGTCAGTGGCTTAGATACTTTCATTCAGAAAGCATTCCTCCTCATATTCAGATGGGAGAGAGAGACGTCTTCCAAGACTGCTAGACATGTTCCATGAGTTGAGAAGGATAAATCGAAGCTTCAAAGGCTTCGAGGAGATATGAAAGCTCCTGAGAAGATTCCCTTGTTTCAATGACAGAGGAGGAAGGCTCCTAGGAAAATTCCCTTGTTTCAATGACAGAGGAGGAAGCGACTCAGAAGGACTGGGATATGGATTTTTTCCTTGAGACCAGAAGGGAAGTCAGTGGTGACTTCCAAATTGATCTACAAGATCAAACATGTTGTTGATGGCAGCATAGAGATGTACAAAGCCTGATTTGTGGCCAAAGGATTCTCCCAGCAAGAGGGAGAAGATTATGACGAGACACTTGCCCCATTAGTCAGAAGAAGTGTAAATAGAGCATCCACAAGATACATGAGAATGATTCTCATGTTTATAGATTGAAGAAAGCTTTGTATGAGATTAAGCAAGCACCTAGGGCAGGATATGCCAGACAATTATTTTGATGAGCCTGGGATTGGTTGCCCTTTGATATTGGATGACATGTTTCTAACAAGGAACGAGAAACTCATCATTGAATGCAAGAGAAATCTTGCATCAGAGTTAGAGATGAAATACCTAGGTATGATGCATCATTTCTTGGGTCTAGAGGTGTGGCAGAAACCGGATGAGATTTTCCTGTGCCAAGGAAAATATGTTGTAGAGATTCTGAAGAGATTTGGAATGATGGATTGTAAAGTCGTGCCTACACCGATGGTGACGAATCTGAATTTATTGAGTGATACATCTTCAGAGACAATGGATGCCACCATGTATAGAAAGATGATTGATTCATTAATGTACTTAACGAACACAAGGCCAGATATGTGTTTTGTAGTGAACACATTGAGTCAGTATATGGTCGAACCTAGACGTGTTCACTTGATTGCAGAAAAGCATGTGTTAAGGTACCTGAAGGGTACGATAGACTTTGGACTCAGATATGTTTTGGATCGTGAGATAAGCATGGAAGGCTATATTGATTCATATTGAGTCGGTAGTGTCGCAGACTAGAAGAGTACATCCGGATGTTGCTTCAGTTTGGGATCATCTATGATCTCATGGTTCAGCAGGAAGCAGACTAGTGTGGCGCTCGGTACGACTAAGATAGAGTATATAGCAATGTGTTCATCTAGTAGCGAAGCAGTGTGGCTTTGAAATTTGCTTACAAGATTGATTGATCTCGAGTTAGAGGCGACTTGTTTCTGGTGTGACAACCAGAGTTATGTGAAGTTATCGGAGAACCCAGTGTTTCATGACAAGTCCAAGCATATTGAAATCATGTACAATTATATCAGAGACATGGTGTAGAAGGGAGCAGTGAAGCTTCAGTATGTCACTACAAATGAGCAGATAGTAAATGTGTTGACCGAGCCTCTATCAAGGGTGAAGTTTGTGTACTTCAGGGACAAGCTTGGCGCAGTCCAAAAGGACGTCCCTCGTAAGAGGGAGTGATGAGTCACATATTTGATTCTTGGGGTAGTAGCTTGCAAAGTGTGGCAACAGTGGGTGGTCATTTACAGGCACGTTACTGACTCTGACACTAATCAACACGACCTCGCACAAGTTCAACAGATGTCGAGCCTTCGGGGCTGGTGAGTTTCCTATCTTTTCAAGCTGGAGGGCCAACTTGTGTGGTTGGAGGTGTTTCCTAACCTTGGGCTAGATGGATAGTGTGTGTTGACTACATCGCCTAATCCTTGTGATTAGATGCCTGGTCACTATGGGTTGATTTCCTAGTGTGCCAACTAGAGGTTACTAGTTTTGTATGAACTAGATGCCAGATTATGTGGGAGTTGGCGAGTTTACTAGTTCCATATGAACTAGATGCTAGATTTTGTGTGAGTTGGCAAGGTTACTAGTTCTGTATGAACTAGATGCCAGATGATGTGTGAGTTGGCGGGTTGCAGTTTCCTAGACTCCATTTGGATTGGGTAGTAGCGCAGTTCTATGTAAACTGGCTCAACTGCATATTTTAGATTATGTGTGAGTTGAATGGTTTCTTAGTTCTGTATGAGCTAGATGCCTATTTCTGTGTGAGCTGGATGAAATCCCTGTAATGATTGTTATCACACAAACTGTACTTGCCCAAATCCCAAGGCAAGTGAAACAAGATTAGAATAACAAGGGGGTGACCTATCACTGTCACCTTAACAAGAAACCCCTTTTTTTTAGGAGTAAAATAAAACTACCCCAAGGGAGACGTCCCTAGTGACCTAAAGGGTTGGTGAAACGAAGCAAACATGTAAAGATCAACCCCCCTCTCACTAGTCACTTAAGTCAAAGATATCACAAAGTTTGTCTCAAAGAGATGAAGCAAGTGTAGAAGATGAAGTGTACCAGCCCGAAACAAGATAACAAGTATATATTTGGCAGCTTCAAGTACAAAAATGATATTAATGCTTCAATAATACAATAAACTAGTGAAACATATGCTAGCTGATTTAAAACTGCAACAATAGACAATGTTACAACAACAACTAGTAATGTATAACAGCTTCAAGAAATATTCTTCAGAAATGCTCAAAAGGACAATGAAAATATAGCATTTAATGTATAGAATGAGAATAGTTTGTCATGAACAAATTTTGAAGTGATTAGCTGGCAAATAATATGAATTATGCAGAAAATTTGTTGCTTTTAAATGGTTGTAGCAAACGTTTATAACAGCAGCAAGTAAGTTATTGTTTTATGCTAAGTCAGTGTTAGTATTAGTTAGTAAAATCTTGAGAGAAAAGTGTTTTGAGTGTTTGATCAATCCTTCAACAAGAGAGAAGCAAGAACTAGTGCCTTTTAGGGCTTATGGAATCAATTATATCGGCACAATAACTCAAAGAAATAACAATGATTGTACTTGTCTAAGAGATAACAAGGTGGAAGCTTGAGAAGTAGCACCTTAAGTTCTCAAGCACCAAGCCCCAAAGAGAAGATTCAACTAGGGTGTAGGCACTTCTAGGCCCTGGTGATTTATCTTATCCTTAGACTCTTGAAATATATTTAATGCAATAAGAACTAGACAAAACTTCTGAAGTGCTATCACTTTAGGGCATTAGAAGTTTGTCTAGACAAGATCTTCTTAGGAAAAATTAGCAAAACAAAGAGCAAGAAAGAAGCACCTTATGTTTCTTACTCCTAGGGTTTTCAAGCAATAAATTTCATAAGCTTAAATATGAATAAGTAAATTTACCATAAACATTTATTATCAAATGAAAATTGCAGATTTACTTACTTCACCAAAAATAATCAAGCATAAAAAAACCCTAGATTTTCCAAAATTCCACCAAGAAATGATCCAAAAATGCATCCAAACAAGTCTCCAACCAAGTGTGCTTCAAAATTTCAGCCAAGAACCCAAAAAGGGTGTCAATTTCAGTCCCCCTCTTGTGAGAGGTGAGTTATGATGAAAATGAATGTCATTTTTGTGTATTTATACCAAAATCTGGCCTAAAATTAAATTTATTTTAAAATACAGGGCGGACCTCAACAATTATGCCCTTAATTTACAAATTAAATAAATTTACATA
>JASDQU010509491.1:22416-32731 GCA_032191745.1 Picea mariana
AACACATTTCTGAAACTCGATCTGCAAAATATCCTTGGTCAAGACACCTTCTTGGTACTCATTTCTATCAAGTTTTGGATCATGTGTTGGGTTTATAACTGGAAGCAACTCAGCATTCTCATTAGTTCAATCATCTCATACACATGTATATAGTATTTTTTTTTAAGTGATCCATTTTTTTATGAATTTCCTTGTACCCTAAATTTTCTCGAGTATCCAAATGAATGCATTATGATTATAGACCAATATTTTTGCCTTCTTATATCCTATAATGAATTTATATTCAATAAAACAATAAAATCACAAATGCCCCAGTTACTCTCATGGGACAAGGCACTACCTACTTGTAGAAATAACCATAAAGGAAATACTTATATCTCTAGAGCATTCCCATTATGAAGTGACTACAAGTCTATTGGATCTTTTCCAAACCACCCAACACACAAAGCCTCCATGATGTAGAACAGTCACCACCCACAAACATTAAAAAAAAATGAAATCAAGTGCAAATAAAGGATACTTATAGGATGGTTCACCCACACCAAGAGAAAGAAGACCCCTACCCCTACCAATTCAAGCCACTCTTGTTGATCTCAAGTTCAACCTTACCACCATGATGATTGTGTTATTTTTAAGTACCAAGAGAGGTGACAAATCTAGTCTTCTTTCCTTCCTACTACCTATCCATTTGATGGTTCTTTCTGGGTAGTTTTACCCATCTCTTTCTCCTCCATTATCACCTTGATATTCTTAGGGTAACACCTACTCTCCTTGCTTTCTTTCCCCCTTCCATTTTTCTAGTACCCTAATCATATCCTTATATCATACCTTTATTATCATATCATTTCTAGTCCTCTCTTCATTTTCTTATATTTTCTCTTATTGACCACCTATTTCCTCGATTCGCTCATTTTTTATTGTCTCCCTTTAGTTCATTGTATTGAGTAGGGTTGAATTCAATATGGAATTCCTTAGTTGAGACTAGTCACCTCTCCCTTTCTATCTTCCCTAAGAGGTTATCTTTGGCGGTTTCATCCTGTAGCCTATAGCTATAAGGTCACCCTCATTTGCATGAAATTCCCTTCCTCTCAACGCTCTCCTCCTACCTTCGATGGTGCTTAATTAACTTTGTTTCCTAATTATGTTCATTTTTCATCCCCATGCTAATATTTTCACCTCATTCCTTCAACAGTGCCTTTCTAGAATCAATGGCACATGCCCTCACTAATGTAACCTTACAACTATTAGTGCCTTCAATGGTTCCTTTCCAAAATATTGATAATATCACCTCACTATCATCAATGCCTTTGATGTTTCCTTTTAACATCATCACTTCATGTCTTCATTGATGTCACCTCATGATAATTCCACCTCTAATGCCCTCACTAATTGTAGGCTGGCATTTCCAAATTTCACCCTCCCTAATAATAGTTTTTTCCTCTCACCTCTCTTTCCTTCACTAGTTCAACCCTAGTGTAGTATCCTCTCACCTCTTGTCTCCTCTCTCTTTCAACTTTGCTTGAATGTTGTACGCTCATGGTAATTGTTGTCATTATCCCTTCCCTACTTAAAGAATTTTTTTAAACTTTGTTTTTTAGGAACATAGATTTCTTGGGTACTAATATCACCATGTTTACACCTCTTATGTCTTTGCAAGGTTAATAATTTCCAGAGAACACAAAAATTTTAAATCCTTATGTGAATGAACGTGATAAGATATTGGTCAACAAGGTGAAGCCCTCGTGATCCTTATGAGTATTTAATATCTGTATGGTGGTATCTATAATCATAAAAGTTTACTATGTTAGAAATGATGACATTTGATTCAATTTTGTATAGGTGTACTAAGTGAACTATGACATTTTCATGGTATTTTTTAAATTTGGGTCATTTTTCTTCCATTTATCTCTATAATTAGCTCGTACTTTTTGTCATTAGCAGTGCACACATAGTAATCTATCAAGAAATTATTTATTTGCTTAAAACCTCTTGCTCCTTCCCATAGCTAGTTTTCATCGAAGTTGAAATTCTTGAATTTCATTTTCTTCTTGCATGGTTTAAAGAGTCGATTCGAAACACCATTAGTTTCACAACCACTCCTTTGAGTAACAATAGGCTAAAATCAAGTGCTAAGGAAAATTTATCTAGAAACTTTTCTAGGGCTCTTCAATCCCATATTAGATTAGGTGTGGATATTTGGAATAGGATTGTGAGAATAAATTTCCAAAGCTGCTAAAAAGACATAAATCTTTGAGTTAGGGAGTGAAATCTAGTTGTTATATCACTGAATTTGGGAAGCCCTTCTAACACAAGGGTAAAGCACGAGGTCTCATTGGGGCCAATAGAATAATCAACCCTGCTTTGTTGGTGTTTTTGTTGACTTTCGACTATACCCCCTCTGCTTTGGTATAGTAGGTGGTACCATAGAGGCCATAATATTTTAGACTTCCTACCCAAGGTGATAGCACATGGAAGGTGGTGTTTTACCTGGAATCGACGTCGGCTAGACTCACTCGGACTCCTTGGAGGGCTTCCCACTACTCTATGAGGTAACTTGAACCAGGGCGTTAGTTCGTTAAGCAGGCTTTCAACGTAACTTTCCCACCTGTTGAAACTCATCCCCATTCATGCATCGATCACGCGATGTTGGATTCCATCACCAACAAGTGCTTCTTTGTGAGAAGGTTTGTTTGCATGATTGATTCATAGATTAATTAGTGTGTGATATTTTTTCTCCTTAGTTGGACTTAGGATTGATTCTGTGTCTAATGGCATTAGTTTCGGGGTAATTTCTCATTTTATCAATACAAAATATGGATACCATTAAAATAAAAGGGAATAAAGAGGTAAAAAATATCTCATACCTAACTTATGTATTATAATTAGGAAGAGGTTGTCAAAGTAAGTAGAATGTTAAGGGAATGTTGGACACCTTAATCCAAGAATATAAATGTCCACCTCTCATCCTCTTTTCATAGACAATTTCACTATATTAAGGTAGGGATGGCCTTCCATATAGGATTGGAATGGTTTAAATGTATGTCAATGAAGAATCATATTCATTAAAATAACTAGATATAATCCATCACAAGAAATAAGCTTTCTATATCTACAACTTAAGATCGAGACATGCGCCCCTTACCAAACCCCTCCCCCCACCATAAAAATGAAAGTAAGGTAGAGCGACAAATTGAAATCCAATTCTACTTCTTGTTTCATCCTTCCTTATTAGTTCTTTGAGTGTCAACCTTAGTGAGTTACTCTTTAATGAGTGAGAAGATATAATTGGTCTTGTTTTAGAAAACCTAGAATATTACCCTTTTTTAGAAGCACTAAAAATAAATAAGGTTCTTATTTATTATATCCCTTGAATGGATGGGACAAAGACAGGGAATATGAAATAGAGGAGAGAAATATTGAATACCATTAAATTGCATATTCATAGAAACAAATAGAGCCCTTATGTTTTAACATAATATAGTCCAAAAAATTGGTTGTGTACAAGCAATTTTCCACCCTACCATGGGCATATACTATAGATGTCACGCCTAAGAAGGGATTTGAAGAAACAAGAGTGAATGAATCTAAACTACATGCTCATAAATCACTCAACCCAGCCCATTTTCAATAAGCTCTAATACCATGTTAAGAAATAGACAAAGCACAACACAAGACAAGAATTGGTGGAAAGTCCATATTCAACACATGTATTCATCCAATGATATCAATTTATAGTGCATGTATGACCACCCCTACATCTAGATCTCACTAACAACTCATCAGTGGATAAGGATGATACCTCATAGATAGATAAGGATGAAAACTCATAAGAAGGTTACCTCAGACTTGGTGATTGTCTAAGGACTCACAATCTAACATTGCAAATGTCATCACCTTTCTTTTTCATATATTTTGGATCAAATAAATGGGAACTATATGAACTTATAAGAGGCATTACCTGCAAATCAAGGACAAAAATTGTCTCCAAGGAAAATTGAGGACCTTTATTAGTTCAAATACGACATATCGTAGAGGAACATCAATCAGATTTCAAAATACAACTTGAGTTCTCAATGGTTTGACCAAAACTCGTAAAATTAGAAAAAGGAAACCTCCCCTTCAAGAGTATGAAAATTCAAAAATTCCAAGACAACCTTTGTGATTGAAAGTGATAAATTCAACCTTGGAATAACGAAAGTAAAGTACTAACAGAGTTGACTGTCAATAAAGGAATTGTTGTAATGTTCAATGGGATGCAAGTTTTTAAATTAGAAAAAGCATTCTCAACATTCTCTTGAATCTACACCAGAGCGCCAACATTAGGAATGTCCAATACCAAGCACAAGACATATTTTTTTCATTATACAAATGTATAGAACAATAATGTTAACACAAGCATGCCAACACAAATTCTCGGACAAACTATTTTTGAAACTATCATGGATTGGGAATCGAGTGTTAATATCCTCCCTTGAAAGATATGAGAACGGTTAAATTTGCCTCATTTGTTAATTCCTTCATATTCAATCTCGTTATCCAATCAAATAGAGCTACAACCTATTTGTCATATGTAGGCAGCATATGTGACCACAGTAAGCATAAGAATTATGCATATTTCTATTTATAAAAATGCCTAAAAAAAACCCATATCCAACTTTGGTGGGAAGACAGTGATTAATGGAAAAGATGTTGTGTACCATTGAAATGAGGGCATCTTTACCTTAGTGGTAGAATGGAATTCAATAATTTTTCTGAAAGTAATCGATAAAATGGATGTGGAATCTATCAAGGATGAAGATGTGACCTCCAACATTAGTATATCTTACTTTATCCCAACTACTTCATATTTTAAGGCTACTTTTTTATGTACCATTCCATGTTACTTACACAAAATAAACAAAAGGAAATAAGCATGGATGCTTGGCCAACAATATGAACAATCCATAACATTGCATACAAACAATCCTCGCTTGTCAACAAATACCTTCACCTTTAAGAAAAAAAATTCACATGTATGCATATATTGCTAAATGTAGGCATGAGATATATAAAAATATTCTATGGGCATAACATGGGAGATGGAGTGCCACCTCAACTATACGAGGAAGATTTTCATTACAAAAGGTAGCTTATAAATTGGAGTTTCTTAAGGAGAGAATGGATCATCATGGCGGGTTGGTTAATACTACTATAATCAAAGCAATATCTAGGTTACTAATGTGGCCACTAATCAATGACGTATCTCAAAAGAACACTTGCTTTGTCGATTTGTATAAAGATATGGTTTTTGCAGATTGTGGATGCACAAAAACTCAATTTGTTTAGATTTCTAGAAAGACGATTGAAGACCACAATCAACATGTTTATAACATTGGCGATGGAAAAGACATAAACATTTTTGTGGCCATGATTCTACTGAATTAACTCTGAGACAATAAGATGAACTAACATTACCTTAATTGCCCATTTATCCTCCACCTCTAGTTCTGGTGGCTTATAACATGGTAATGTGAATGTAAATAAAGAGGAGGCACGTATCTAGGGTAAAAGAAATATCATACAAAAAAAAACAATGAAAATGGAAAAAGTACTTGCAACAATTCTTCAAATTGAAAAGGAGTCAAGTGAAAAAGGTCTCTAAAGGTAAGCTCAATAGCATAAAATAAGAATTGGTGGCTAGAGATTTTGGTTTAGAATAGACAATTTCTATGACCACCAAATTAGTAAGGGATCTAAAAAATACACTATGGCTCAAGCCTCAAAACAAGCCACTACAACAAAATAATGGAAAGAATTGTTCAAATTAAAAAAAAAAAGTCTCCAAGAAAAAAAGGACTCTCAAAAAAAGGCAAATCACTTTCAAAGTCCTCTAAAAAGTAGGCTCATTGGAATAAAGATGAATTGGTAGCTTAGAGATATGAGGTTAGAACATGTAAGTTCTAGGACCACCTAATTCCCAAGGGAACTGCAAAAAATATTTCATCTCGGCCTCAAAATGGCTTGCTGCAACTAATTGATTAGTAAGGATAATTGATTTAAACATATTAAATTGGTTTTACTCCTATTTGTTGTGAATATATAGGACAGAAAAGAAAGATAAAAAAAAAATGGTGGAAAATATTCCTAGCAAAAAAACAGAAATGTCCCAAAAATGTGTATCATATATTTTAACTCAAGTTAGCTCTAGCACTATTTAATGCCAATAATATTCAAGATTGAAGTTCATTTTCATATTAGTAAACATATTAGAGACTTCACTCAATAATTACAACAACTGACCACCTTACACATGATCCCACCTCATGTGGTATCAATCTATGACAAAGAGTGCATCGGGAAATAACTAGCAAAGGCAAAAGGTGAGGAAGTTCATCAATGCAATGATCCTTGATGGATAGTATGAGATCCTTGATGAATAGTATGATATGAATTAGAGAAAGTGGAATTTTATGATATATTTGGTATTGTCTAATGTCATTCCCTTGAAATTTCATCAAAAAATTTTAAGTTGGGATCAGCCAATATGCAAGTGGGCCAACATAATTAATATTTGTAAAATCTAATGTGTCATAACCTTCTACATACTAGTCTTCTATTCATATCTCTGCTTGAAATACTATACTTGAAGAAGACCTACATTGGGTAACAACTAAATAAATGAGTGATGGCCCCTAAACAAGGATATCATACCATTTTTAGATTCTGAAAATGGCAAGGAGAAAATAACTTGAAAAAGGTGAAACAAAAGGCCTCTTCTAGTGTCATTTCCTTCAAAAATATGAGGACACATGTTCAAATTGTAGATAGTTGTAATACATGCTTATTCCTAGAGACACATGAGTATATCTAGATCATGAATCATGGATTTGATTATCTATATCATGGTTTATTCTTCCTCTTTATAATCCCAGTCTAATAATGGTTTTAGGGTGTTATTAACTCCTCCTTAATTCCTTCTTACTTATAAAAAGTATTTAAATCCTCAAAGGTATAACCCTCTCCATTTTTAGAACTTACCATCTTAATCTTCTTTCTTATTTGTTTTTCTACAAGAGCCTCAAACTCTTGAAACTTCCCTAAGACCCCATCCTTGGTTTTCCTAAAGTAAACCTAGGACATCGTATAGGAATGATCAATGAATGAAACATACTATATTTTACCTAATAAGGAGTATGGAAATAATATATCTTAACCCATGTTTTCCTCTAGGAAAATAATCCTTCACGTGCTTACTGAGTACAAATCCCTTGCACTTTACTTTATTCTTAACCTTTAATTTCAACAATCCTTGAACTATGTCCTTCAATATTGGCAACACTTTATAGTGCAAGTGACCTACCCTCTTGTGTGAAATCTCACACAAGTTATCATTTTCATGCACTCGGTCTATCACAGGATCTCTTTGCATCTTGTACACACCACCCTCTCAAATACCATTGGCCAAAAACCAATTAGGATCTAGGCATATCTTTCACATGAGGACATGATAGTCATCAAACTCAACAATAAATCCTAATTTAGTCCATCATTACTAAAATTCAAAGGATATTCTTAGTTAAACTAGGTACATAAAAAACACTAGTAATATCAATTATATCACTTGATGGAATATGCAATGAGATAGATCCCACTCCTACTACTATATATGTGGCATCATCACAAAGTTTACTTGCATTCCTTCCTCCAACTCTTGAAGTTTACTAAAGGCCCTATCATTAGATTCCATATGTTTGGAATCTTTATTTTCCACACACCATCCAACACCAAAAATGGTGTTAGATTAAAGGGATGAGACAATGGATAAGAGTGTCTCAAACTTGGATAAAATACTTCTTTTTTTTTAACTTTCCCTTCCCCTTTGTCTCATGAGATTGAGAAGCATAGTGGCCAAACATATTACACTTGAAACACTCGATATGGTTAAGGACCTTATTTCTCTAATTATAGGAATATGAATTCCCTTTCTCCCCTTTTCAAACTTTCTTGGGTCCTCCTTATTGTTTCCTTTATTCATATTGTTTATTATGGTAAGATTTTTCTCCTCCTCTATTATTTTTAAAGGTGGGAAACTTTTCTAGGGCATAGACCCCTCTAACAAAAGGATACATATAATAAAACCCATTTAAGTCTATGGGAACTAACTTTTCAATCTTCACCCTTTCTCAAATTGTTACAAGATGATCATGGAGTTCACTAGTAATGATCAAGTAGATGGCTACAATATATATCTTTCTCTTTTGTGTTGTCTTAAGCTTATTCAAAAATATACTATTTAAATTCATCCTCTCACTCTAATATAGAGTGATGATAGCATCAAATATATCCTTTCTCATGGTCTTTATAATTATGTGAGGGATATTGATCCACTTTGTCTTTGCCATCTTCTTTTTATGTTATACTAACAACACATGATTGATAGTCTCTACCATCTCCATAGAATACCAAATATCATGGTCTTCCAACATCATCTATGCTTAACACTTCCATGGGATGAAGTTAGAGGGAAATTTAAAATTTGTATTCATATCTAAGACTAAATGTAGTCATATCATTGCTCCTGGAACAACTTGCTAAACAAAATATGTTAGCAAACCAAAATAAACCTATCACAAGACCACAATGATATTATCAAAAACACACATTTAACATATCATCCATAAAACCTTTCAATATCTCCCTATCATAGGTAGCATCCCTACTATACATACACAAATTCCTAGAATGTTTCATTAAATGCACTGATCTGAAAATGTAAGGCTTGAGTCTCTTTAAAACTGAAAGTAAAATTTGTATGTGCTTAGGTAATAGGATCAAGTTACAAACACATAAAAATTAATGAGTTTTTTTAATTAATCATGAGCATCATAATCAATCATAAACAACCATCAAAATACACACATTAACACAACAAAATGATAAAGGAGTTCAACCCTCTCTTGGGATACATCTTCTGGTCCAACTTCCAATGGATCATTTTCATTAATGCTCAAAGTGTCAAAATTAGTGATTTACAATGCTCAGAATGAGAAATGGATGGCTTCAATGGATCCAGAACGTCCAAAAACCCCTATTTGGGCTCTTCCTACAACTGGTTTGGCCAAAAACTGAGTTGGAATCACTCCCTGGAAGTTTCTCCCAATTCTTTGTTGTCTCTGCTAGCCAAAACGCACCCAAAATGACTGAACCTGGCTTCTAGGCATTTCTCATGCCTAAACCCAACACTCATGCACATATCACACATTCAGGCATTATGTTGAATATTTAGCGCGCCAACACCTTATCCGGTGGAGGTGTTGGTCGCATGGGCGCCATATGGCCATGTCCCAGTGCCTAATCTAGATTCGTTGGAACTCCGGTGCAAATGGGGGAATGATGTGTTTCCAAGTGTATGTTGGAAGGACTGTTGAACCCCACTCAAAATTTTAAGTGGAGTTTTGTTGGTCGTCTGTCTAGTGGTAATACCAAGGGTTAGGGCTTAGCCCTGACCCTTTTTGCATCTAAAATAAACCATAACCAACCTTAAATATTACTTCAAAGGATATGGGGTAAGAACTACCATGCGGGCAGGTTGGTATCCCAGCCCTTGCCAAGTCGCTTGCCACCTGTCCCTGGAGGTCGTGGGTTCAACCCCCGCGGAATCCAGCCCAAACTTTTATGTAATGGAGGGGGTGCCACATGGAAGCTCATGTCTGGTCCATGTGGAACCACACAATTTTTCCACATACATGCCACGTGTCACAACCCAATTGGTCCATCACACATTCCAATCACTTGTCACATCATCCTCTTCCATGTTAGCCTCTACCATGTGTTAGTATGGCCACCTGCCATGTTTCCATTATGGCCTTGCCATGTCAGAAGTACGACCCTGCCACATCAACATTACAGACATGCCACGTCAGCACTGTACGGACTATACCAGTCAACAAAAATTTCCATTTTTGGCAAAGCAGACAAAACACGATATCTCTCTCATACAACATATGTTTGAACCCGTTCAAGTTGCATTGGGATCATGAGGAAGAGGTCTACGCATGAGTTTGTTTTGAAGCAATTCCAAGAACTTTTATTTTTGACCATATTTTGATTCCCTGGATCATGCACTCTAATACCATAAAACATTTCACCATGTTGAGAAGATTTTGCACTGTAGAAACTAACTTAAAACTATAGATCACTAAAGTTGAAACACTTATCAAATTTATGTTATAGATTACTTTAACCTACAAACACATGCCATTGATAATTAAAACAACAAACATTCTAGTATAAAGACTCAAAACATCATCATTGATTTTATATTAAATATGAAATA
>JASDQU010509492.1:71079-95442 GCA_032191745.1 Picea mariana
AAACCGGTCGCTTCCGTTCTAAATAATCTTCATACAAAACTGTCACCATCTCCGACATGGCCTGGAATGTTTTCCGGAAGTCTTTCTCTTCTTGAGGAATTCCTTCATCCGATGCCATCTTCTCTTTAAAAGAAGCTCTCTTTCTCAATCCAATTAATGGATTCTCTGCAACAAGTTGGCCTTCACCACGATGTAGCTTTTCCCTGGTTATCATGCAACTCAAATCCAAACATCAACTAAGCTCTGATACCAATTGATCCGGCAGGATCTTTTATGATTATGGTTGAGTTTTAAACTTGCATGAATAATTTAACCATTTGAGAATTTTAATGAAAGAATGATGAAAAGAAGAGAATTATATCAGTCAAATACACATATGCAGATCTGAAAACAATAATGAACAACAAACCATAAGAACGCAGGTTGATAACGGAGTTCGACACAATGTTTGCCTACGTCTCCGGGCCTTTTTGCTATGGGGGAGGCTTCTTTATTTCTGCTCAAGTGCTCAAAATTACATCTCAGCAATGCCCAAAGGCTACAAGACTGATATGGTATTTCTGACACAGATCTGTAGAACCCAATGCAAGAAACGACACGCAAATCTGATGCTCCAAGCTCCCAGAAACGATCCGACAACGTTTCCACCTCAAGGGCTACCCTGCAACAAACTGACTTTGGCTTGGCTTTCCAACAGCATAACTCTGCAAATCTGATTGTCCCATTGGCCTCAACAGGCCTGGTTTATATAGGAATGGAGTTGGTTTCTCATCGCCAACTTCCTCCAAGAATCTGGCCTCCAAAAAAGCCCAATATCCCCCAAAAATGGAAGAAATCTGCTAAAAATGGCTATAGTTAATTAAAATAACCAAACTCTTAATGGAAAAACCCACTTTACTAAAGTTGGTTGGGAAAAATCGGCGCAAGCCCCCGATCCCCGGGTGCGCTCCCCTTTGGTTGGTCACATGACACGCCATATGGCCACGCGCTCGCGCGATGGCCCCTCCCTATGGCTGGCTCCCTTTTCATTGGCCTCGGTCCTGTGGTCTGCCGCATGGAATCACGGGCTGTTGTAACCCTGCGCGTTCCATTTGATTTGCTGGCCCTGGTCCCGTGGAATTGGCCCGGGATCCGTGGGATTACAGTTATAACCTCCGCGCTTTTAAATATGCCACGCCCGTGGTTTGTTGTAACGGTCATGTGTGTTGGCGAGGGTTGGGGCTAAGCCCCGGCCCTTATTTCCGCCGTCCAAACCTTTGCCACAATTCATAACGATTTTATGTCGTTTCTATAGCAAGTCCCATCGGCCGGCGCCGTAGCTAGCCCAGCGCTGCCGGTCCGTTACCCTTCCGGAGGTCATGTGTTCGAATCTGGCGAAACCATAACTTTTAAACATATAAACCAACCAATGATGGGGTGCCACATGGCAACCCCTGAGTGGGCTACGTGGCACCTTTTTTTTCCAATGAGCACATGCCACGTGTCAGCCTCTGATTGGCCCACGTATGTCGCCACGTCGACTCCGCCGTACGCCACGTCATGCCACATCATCTGTCGCCGTACTGCACAGTCACCTGCCGCGTCAGCTGCCACGTCACCATGCTGACGTCAGCGTGCCATGTGTCACCCTGTGAGTGGTGACATGTGTTACTTTTTATTGGTCAATCCGTACCCTGAAAATGCCAAATCCGTGTGACACGTGGCATGTCCTGGTGATGCCACGTGTCCTTCCGTACAGTCTGCCACGTGTCACCTTCCTGTGCTACCACGTGTTGTCCTCTCCGTCTGCCACGTGTCGCAATCTGGTTTGTCCACGTCAGCTGTACAGCCCTGCCACATCATCACTATACGGACTGACACATGTCTGTACGGACTATACGGACAGGTACAGTCAGCATCCCAAAATTTTGCCTGTTTGGCTTTTCGGACAGAACGCGATATCTTCTCCATACGGGCTCTGTTTGACATAAAAATTATACCACCGGATTCAGGAGGAGGAGACGGACGCAATGGAGTAGTTTTCGTTGCATTCCGAGCACTTTCATTTTTGAGCATTTTTCAAGCCCTATGAGGCTTCTGGATCTGTTTTCAGATCAAGGGGGTTACTCGGTTTTGGGTAAAGCGTTAGGAAAAGTTGGAGAACAACCATAACATTAGTTAGAGGTATGCATTTTCATTATTATGCCTTGTTATGTGATTTATTATAATGCTATTGGATATGCTGAATATGTGGTTTTATTATGATGCTTCTCATAAATTTTAATTATGCTGAATAATGAATGGTTTAAAAATTAGGATGGAATTTCTCTATTCTAACTTATGTTTTATAAGGCTCTGTTGGAAGAGACCTTACATCATATCCTTTCCCAACAGTCATAATCATAATTTACAATTAAGTAAATTCAAAATTCGAAATTACCATAAATGGCAACAATTTTTGAATTTCAAATTTACCAAAAATGGAAATAAATTCATAAGCATTTATAGACTTAAAAATAATTTATTTTTGGAGATGTTACATATGCCATTTCCTTTTTGTGTTTCTAGATGTTTTGTTTTGGAAGGTGTTTTCTTTAGAAACATTATTGCTATTTTCCCGAGTCACGGAGTGTTCCCTTTTATTATGAGATTCATAAATAGAGACTTCCTTCATAGCGTTATTAGAGGTCTTTCCTATATTATTATTCTATTTATTGTTAGTCATATTCTTGAGTAAGATTCCATTTAGTGCCTCTTTCTCTTTACTTGATTTTAGCAATTTTTCATTGTTTTCTTTAATACTCTGCAATGTGGTCTCTATACCTCTCATGGCTTCAAGTAACTCTAATGAATTCTTTTGAGGTTCTTCACTATTCAAATCATCATGCATTTCAGGTCCACTTGGAAAAAAAATGCTGATTTCATCAACCATGTTGTTTTTTGTTGTTTCTAATAAGTGCATAGTAATGTTTTATGTTAAGATCTTTTTTTTTTTAATAATTCTTCAATGATCGCATAATTTATTGATGAAACAATTCTTTTTTAAATTGTTTGATCCAATAAGACCCTAGTGTTTGGAACCTCACTCTAATACCATTTGTAACATCACCTCAATTTTATTTTTTAAATACTTTTATAGTTTGAAAACCAAAACTATACTTCAAAATATCATTTCAATATTACCATAGATTTTATTATGGTTTGGGGTGAAAGTGAACATTAATACTCTTAACGTATATTCAATTTCTTTCCACATGCAAGGTTAAAAGTTTCAAGCGAACAAAATTTCTTGAAGCATCCACCGAATCTCTAAGGTAGAAATGAAATTAAATTTGTTATTCAACTTGACTATCATTTTCCTCCTAACTGGTGTGCTTTTGTCCAATTCCCAAGGATGTACAATAATTTTGTATTCAAATAACATAGAAGACACTACAAAGAATGCCCCATCCTCCATGAAATTCCATATAGCTTTAATCATGGCTCTTTCTAGGTTACAGTATTCAAAATGGAAGTGGCACACACAATATTTACACACGGAAACATGATATCGTTATGCAAATTGATTAGGATTTTCATTCATACTTACCTACAAATTGTTCTCACCAATCTTGAGTGTGGATGAAATATACAARATATTCATACTAAGTTAATAAACTACTTGGTTACAAGAGTAGATAACTCTCCAAACTGTGATGAACATGGCTGCCATGATACCCATATTAATTTTGACCTGTGATAAAGGCCCTTCCTAAGTAACATGTAAGTAATATTGAATTCATTCATAAAAGTTGTTTTGCAATCTGAAGAAATGAGAACAAGAAGATAGAATTGGGAAAAAAGAAAATGAGGAGAGCGCAATAGTATTGAATATTGAGAATAGAGAATATAGAATATGTAGAAAAAAGACAAAAGGCTAAGCTAAATAGGCTCAAGCAAATCAAGAACGATTATATAGTTGGCCAGGACAATGTATAGTCAAACTGTTGAGGTTACATATATATTTAGCACTCCCTTTTAAACTCAATAGTTGCAAACATCATCACTGATAATGCTCAAGTGTTGTCTCTGAAAATAAAAAATGGATTTTCCTAGTAGCTTTGTAAAAATATCTACGAGATGATCTCGAGAGCCACTGAATTGAAGTGTTATGTCACCATTATTGACTAGATTGTGTATGAAGTGAAAACAAGTGTTAATATGTTTTCCTTTATTATGAAACTCATGATTTTTGGATACAGCAATTGCTAAGGTTTTGTCACAAAAGATAGGAGTTGGATCATTTTCTGTCTGTGGCATATCATTCAATATTATTCTCAGCCACAGAACTTGACAAGAAGTTGAGGTAACATACTCTGCCCCTGTAGAGGATATTGATACAATGGGTTGCTTCTTTGATGCCCATGAAATCAGGTTCATGCCTAGGTGAAAAGCATGTCCTCGGGTGCTTTTCCTATCATCTAGGTTTCCTGCAAAATCATTGTCTGTGTAACCAGAGAGATGATTGCCATCAAACTAAGTGTACGATAAGACGAAATTGAGAGTTCCTCCAACATATCTCAGAATCCTTTCCTCCATCTTCCAGTGTTTGGGGGATTCAATAAACCTGGAAACAAGCTTGGTTGCATACATAATATCTGGCCTAGTTGTTGTAAGATACAACAAACTACCTACTAAAATTTTATACATGGTAGGGTCCACTGTAGGGCCTTCATCTTTCTTGTTCAATTTTTTGCCTAGCGGTAAAGGAGTTTATTCTAGATTGTAGTCTTCCATGCAAAATATTTTGATGATGTGTGCTGCATACTTTTGCTGACAAACAAAAATACCTTTGGTTGATTGATCAACCTCAATCCCCAAAAAATATTTCATTATTCCAAGATATGTCATCTCAAAATCAGATTGCATGGCATGTTTAAAATTGGTTAACTCAAAATTTTGAGTGTATATCATGTCATCAACATATGATCATAAAATCAAAATTTTACCATGCTGATCTGTTTTGGTGTATAAAGTTGGCTCATTTTGGCGTTTGCTGAAACCACTTTTGATTAGGTAAGTGTCAATTTTGTCATACCAAGCTCTTGGAGCTTTCTTTAAGCCATACATAGCTTTCTTCAACCAATATAATTTGGCTGGTTTCTCTTTGACTTCAAATCCAGGTGGCTAATCCACATAGACCTCTTCTTATAAGACACCATTTAGGAAAGTTGACTTGACATCCATCTGGTATACTTTCTATTTGTGTTGAGATGCTATGGCTAAGAGAGTCCTTACATTGTCCAACCTTGATATTGGAGAAAACATTTCACCATAATTAGTGCCTGGTTGTTGTGAGAATCCTTTGGCAACAAATCTTGCTTTGTGTTTTTCAATCTGCCCCTTTTCATTGAGTTTAGTTTTTTAAACCCACTTGACACCAATAATTTTCTTGTGTCTCGGCAATTCAACAAGATTGCATGTCTTGGTTTTCTCAACGGAGTCAATCTCTTGGTTCATGGCTTGAACCCAATGTGGATCCATAGCTGACTCTCTAAAAGATGTGGGTTGACATGAAATTAATGGGAAAATATTGTGTTGATCAATGTCATCCAACTGCTGATGGATTTCTCGCAAGCTTCGAGTTCTTTGATTTGGAAGTTCAGAGGATCATTTTTTGTTGTAAGTAGAGTTATCCTCAGAAATTTCATGTTATCCTTGTACCTGCAATCTTGTAACGAAAGAATGATGTGTTTGATGTCCCAAATTCTCTGTGTCTTCAAGATGTGACATAAGTGGATCTTGACTATCGATTGGTTGATTTTCAGTCTCGTTCGAGAATTGATTTTTTTCCAGAAATTTTACATCTCTGCTGAGAATCAATTTCTTTGATATTGGATTGTAAAGCCTATAGGATTTTGATGTTTCATTATAGCCAGTAAATATACATTTGTCACTTCTATCATCCAGTTGATTCCTTAATTCGGAAGGGATGTGAACGTATGCTATGCATCCAAATGTCCTGAGATGTGAAACATTCATATTTATCCCACTCCATGCTTCTTGAGGGACCTTCATCATTAGACTGGTGGTTGGATATCTATTCAGAAGATAAACTGAGCATGCTATCGCTTCAACCCAAAATGTATTTGATAGACATTTCTCCTTGAGTAGGCTTCTTTCCATGTTCATTATTGTCTAATTTTTCCTTTAAGCCACTCCATTCCATTGGGGAGTATACCTAGTTGTAGTTTGCATGATTATGGCTTGTGATTTGCATAAATTTGCAAATTCTTTGGAATTGTATTCTCCTCCTCCATCTAACCTGAGAGATTTTATATATTTGCCACTCTGTTTTTCATCTTCTGATTTGAATTCTTTGAATTTTGCAAAAGTTTCAGACTTGTGTTTGAGAAAATTCATCTAGATTTTTCTGCTAAAGTCATCAATAAACATTAGAAAATAAAAGCTACCACCTATTGACTCTATTTCCATTGGTCCACATAGGTCACTCTGAACCATTTCTAGGTGTTGTTTGTCTTGAGTGGAGGACTGTGGAAAACTAGTTCTCTTATGTTTTCCAAGTATGCAAGACTCACATGGGAAATTCTTCTCTTTGAAGACAGGTAGACATTTGACCATAGATTGCTTATGTAGAATACTTAGACAATGAAAGGGTAGGTTTCCAAATCTTGTATGCCAAACCATAGTTTCAATGGGGGTGGATGAACTTTGTGCATATGATTGGATCAAATTTGCAGTTCTGAGGGTCAAGGGAAACATTCTATTCCTGGTCATGTAGATTTCAAAAATCAATTTTGTATTGGGGGTTTTATCATATATCCTAGATGGTGCTACTTCAAAAAGTACCTTATAGCCATGTTCAATTAGTCTTCCTACACTTAGCAGATTATGTGTCATATATGGAACATGATAGACATTGTGTATGCCTTTCTTTACATTTTGTTTAGTAAGAATAGGAACAATTCATTTTCCTTAAACATTGACTAAAGAATCATTTCCAATTGTAATATCATATGGAATTGAAGAATCAATGCATGAGAGTAAATATTTTTTACCTTTCATGTGGTTGTTGCATCCACTATCCACCAACTAGAGATCTTTATGTTGTTCTTCGGTCTTCAGGCATGAGAGAAACACACCATCTCAGGTTTATCCTTCATGATTTGAGACATGTGCTATGCCTGAGAGTTGATCTGCTTGCTTCTTCCGACATTCAGATTCATAGTACCCAAACATTTTCCAGTAATAGCATTGTATGATTGATTTGTCATTTGATCTTCTCCCTCTACCTCTTTGAGGCTGTAAGTTTCGATTCTCGTTCTATTGTCTAGAACCTTGGAAATTATGATTCTGGTTCTCTTGTCTCTGACCTTCATTAGGTTGATGGTTACTTGGAATTCTCCCTCTTCCTTGATGACCTCATCCTTTGCCCCTGCCTCTCCCTATGCTGAAGGGGAATTGATTCTTGAAGGCATTTTCTATTGACTCATCTTCAAGATGTGGTCTGGTCTCATGTGTCAATAGGGAATCCAAACATTTTGAAATTCTTTGGTAGACTTCTAAGAAATTTCTCAACAATTCATTGATCAGGGATGGCTTCATGAGTCAATCGAATTTCATTTACAATTCCCATGACTCTAGTCATAAAATGATCAATGTTTTCGGACTTTGTCATTTTTAAAGTCTCAAAATGCATCCTCAAAGTCTGTAGTTTGATAGTTTTGACTCTCTCATTGCCTTGGTATGTTGATTTAAGGATGTACCATGCTTGTTTTGAAGTAACAATTCCTATGATTTTTTAGAAAATCGAGTCATCCATGGAATTTTGAATCTAAAATTTGGCTTTATTCTCTTTGTTCCTTTGTGTTGCCTGAGCAATTATTTGTTGGTTGGTCATGGCAGGAAGCTCTGCTAGATTTGATTACATGCATCCAAGATCCATTTGATCATAGCACTCTTTTGTTTGCAAGAAGGATCTCATTCTAAGAGACCAAAACTCATAATTATTTCCAAGAAGAATCGATCCTTGAGTTGGTCCTAAATTTCTTGAGGTGGCCATCTTTGAAGAGAAGAAAAAAAAAAGACTTGCATGGTTACCTGTTTCCTACAGGTAAAACTAGGTCTGCAAAGTTCTTCAGACCAAAAAACGCAAGGTAGACCACTTCTTTAGCTTTGATCTAGCTAGATCTCACTATTCGACCACGAGATATACGGATTCAGAGCTCTGAGATCTTCTCCTTAGCAACAATATCAATTGTAGCCCTCTAATGGAGGAATCGATCTTTCTAAATCCACAGGCCCTTACGAAACTCCTACTGTGCGACTAAGCACCAAGCGCAAGCGTCACCTCCCTCCATGCAGCCACGGTTTGTGACTGCACACCTACGAAAAAGGCATGTCACAATTTCGCATGTTGGGACTTTGCGAGTGAGCCAACCCTGACTCCCCCACTCCCAAAATGCCAAAATTTTGAACCTATGAATCTGACAATCTCGATTATTCCATGATCTAATGGCCCAGAACAGGTCAGGGTTTCGCATATCAAGATTTTGCATATCGCGAGGTTGAAAGACTTTCCACCTCTGTTCTCCCGATTCCCAAAATGACAAAACTCTTCCTGGACTATCAAGGTCTAGATCTATCCTTGATCAATGATTGTGATATAATCATGATTTCAAGTTTCACGAGTTCTCATGACTCAAACTTTGACTCCTTTGAGTCACAAGTCAGCGAAACGTTGATCTATTTTCACCTATCCTCTGACGATGGACGGTTCTGATGATTTCAGAATGATCAACAACTGTGATCCTTTCGCTAGATTTCACAACTCTTACCTCAGGATTTTTCGATTTGAAAATTAGGGAAGTGTTGTTCCAACGCTCTATCCAAAGGTTCTCAATGATCAACAACCGACGGTTTAGATCTTCTTCAGAATTTTGGCATTCGGGAGTTTAGGCAACACTGCATCGTGTTCTCTCTGAACCCTGGCGAAGTACTGATCATCTGACGCATGTCTCCTTCTTATATCCACGGTCAAGATTTGTTTCATACTTTGAAACTTTGGAAGCCTTGTCTCCTTTGCAACCTTTGCCTAAAATCACTGAATATGTGAAGTTTCAAAAAAACTTTGGCACTTAAAGTCTATGCACCTTTTCTTATTGCTCTCGCCTTGATGTGACTACTAAAACAGGCTCTCTTTTTTTGCGTGCTCCTCGTCCTTTTTAATCCTGGTTAATGGATCAGATATTTTGGTAGGGGCGATCTTACGGATGTTGAGCTTGTTTTTTTTGTATCTGCATAGACTTTCTTCTTAAGAAGGAATTTCATGAATCTTTCGTGAATTCTTTTGAAATCTCATAGATCTTTAATTTATATTTTTTATTCTCCTTCTCAGGTCTACCTCCATGTGTTGTGATGTTTTCAACGATCTTTTGAGCGGATTTTTGTCTCCATGCTCCTTTAGTTGACCGCAAAGTGTTATCCAAGATTCTTTAAAGGCTGTGTCCTTTTGTGACTGCTCTGTTTCTTTGCGCTTGCTGTCTACAACGATCTTTTGACCGAACTTCGAATTGTGAACTATTCTCCAAGATTTGTGAAGAATCTTGCTTATGTGTGCTCTAGTAGATATGCGCTTCTTAGGATCGGGCTGCTCTCTAGACTATGTAAAAAGGCTTATGTGTGAAGCTCTGATACCATGACAAAATGAGAACAAGAAGATGTAATTGGAAAAATAAGAAAATTAGCAAAGCGCAATAGTATTGAACATTGAGAATAAAGAATCTAAAATATGTAGAAAAAGGACAAAACGCTGAGCTAAATAGACTCAAGCAAATAAAGAACAATTCTGAAGCTGGCCCTGTTGAGGTTACATATATATTTAACACAATCCACCTGCCAAGTTCCCTCCACGTTATACCTACTCTACTATTGTCTAGCTCTTCCTAACAGAAAGTGGCCTCAAGAAAATGTAGAGGTCGACATCAACTGCAGTAGAGTTCGACATCCACTGCAGTCTCAGTACTGTAGTGCTTAATGCAAGCAATGGTAATACCAATACGYTGTTGGCYTCATCTGSTTTCSATACCTTTGTGAAAACTTGGTGAAYAAATACTTCTCTCATTCCTTTCTTCACCTCCTGGAACCTCACCGCGATCATTTTATGCATTGTGCTTACGTTTTTCTATGTCAAAGATACCTGGGATTTACTTTGTATATTTTTTTGTTTTGTTTCCTTCCATGACGACAGTTCACCGGTACTGGCGGTTTTGTCACGACAGTTCACCGGTACTGGCGGTTTTGTCATTTCCCATTGGAAATCATGCTCGAGCTTATTTTAATCTGGTTATGAGTTTGATATTATTAACAATATGAATATTAATTTTTCATTGCAGGGTAACACATGGTTGTTCTACAGAAGGGGTTCGCTTCCCTTGCAACATTTAAACTCACTACAGAGACAAGCTATTCACCCTCAATCTCATGGTTGCATTTACTTTCTCTGAAAGATTTTGGTTTCAAGATAATGAAATCATCGTTGAGCTCTCTCTCTTACGTGGTGTTACTCCTTCAAGCACTACAGGTAATTTCATTTTAAATAGTCGTTGATTCCTTAATCATTTAATATTCTGTTTCTATTTGGTAACTCTATCTCCTGTTACATAGACAGAGAGAAACCTCATGGTGTCTAAGGAAGACCTCCCGTCAAGCGTTGCTAGACCGAGTTTAAGGGTTACAACCCTATGTACTCATTCCCTCAAAGAGATAAGAGGTAATCCATGTGTCACTACACACTGAGTCATGTAGTCAGTCTCTTGAAGGTTTCTCTTTACCATTAACCCACATCGTGGTGACTATCATTTTGGTCAGAAAAGGGTTCAATGTACTTTGCCAGGGTTTTACCCATTTACAAGTCCTTTATGTCAGACTTAGAACAATAGGGTTAATAGTTGGCCCTACCTTTGAGTTTTCGACCTATTTAAACCCTAAGTATGCTCTAATTATAATTATTAAATTATGACCTTTTTTTAATTTAGTTTATAACTTTGTCCTTTTTAAGTGTCTACCTCTATTTAAATAAATCTATATAACTTCTTTTATTTTCTCTTGGGATTATTTCTTACAATCGCTAAGTTTTGTAGCTATAGAATGTTTCTAATACATAAGTTATCTTTCATTTAGTTACATACACATCAATTTCATAAATTTATTTCTAATAATTGAAAATAATAAAAAAAAATATAGTTTATAGCCACAAATAACAAGTAGATTAATTTTATTCAAGAAAATTTAATTTTTTTAAAAGGTTTACATTAGCTATTTAATGATCACTTCAGTTAGTCTATTTCCGTATTAAACACAAATAAAATAAAAAATATTGAAATATGAATATTTAAGCTATTTCTATGTTTAGGTTTCCTCTACAAATGTTATCAATAATAATTTTTCTAAGAATTCTACTTCCACAAAAATATATCTATCGATAGATTATTAAGAATATATTGAGAGATAATAAAGGTTAGCATCCAACTACCTTGAACATGATTTTACCATTATAATTCTAAGAGATAAGTTAACAAAGGTATATAAACATATCTTAACCAGAATGTGAACAAAGTAACCACACTCCTACCTCTTGTCACCTCTAGCCAAATACTTTATTCCACAGGAAAATGAAAATGTCAAGAACCTTCTAGAGGTAATTTCCATAACATGGTTCTTTCTCACAACCACCAAGCTCTAAGTTTGCACAAGTACTCAAAAGAATCCTCTTTACACCATACTTGTTTCTTCTCTCTTGTTCTACCAAGCAAAGAATAATAATAGACTACCGAGGTCTTTTCTTTCTTTTTCTAGTTATCCTTCTCCCTAACTCTTGGGAGTCTTGTCCTAATTTCTTTTTATCTTGTTTTCTAACCTCCAACACTCTTAGGGGGTAGGTTTAGACACATTTCCTCACGGACAACATTTGCTTTCAACATGGTGATTGCTATCACTTTTTCACTTTTCCCATGGAATAATGAATTTTTCTTATCATAGTTAGGTTCTCTCATTAATTTATCTCATTATTTTTTAAATAAAATAAAATTAAAATATTATTTACATAAATAATTTTGACCATCAATTATCTATGATGATCAAAATGTTAATCAAATTTTTTCCCAATGTCATAACTCAATAGTCACAATCACTTAAAATTACTTGAATATTTGATTGGAGGGATGTTACAATCTCTCAACTAGAAATAGCTTTCAATATGTGTTTGGATTTAAATTTCCTCTGTAGGAATTTATGTCCAAGTTTCATGGTTAATATTTTTAGGAGGTATTTCCTCCTTTGTTTGAATCCCAACATCTTGTTGTTGAGAGGCTATAAGTTCCTCTATTTTTGTTTCTTGTTCTTTAGTCATGGCCTCCTCAATTTGGGTTTCATTGTCCATGAATTTCACTAGCTTCTCAACTTATTCTTCATGTTTAGCTCTGACATATTCTTCTTGTAATTTATCAAAGACCTAGCTAATCTTAGCCACTTGAGATAACAAGTCTATACTTTTTGGTGCCTCTTGTATTCCTTCCCTAATATTTTTTATTTTAATTTTCATCCTCTAATTAATATATCTTAATTTGAACATGATTTTATAGTTTATTTTATGTTGCAATGATGTCCATTTCTCATCCCTGAATTGTAGTACAATCTGATCCCTTCTTTATTGATTTATGGAATGTAGCCTCCCCACTAGTTCTTCAATGAAATCTCTTCTCTAAATTGAATCTTCCTCTCCTATTGGTTCTTGTGTGGAAGCATAGAGTTTTGTCTCCATTGTACCTAATTCCTCTATTATTCCAATTTCATCTCTTGTTTCTTGCATGAAAGAAAGTGTCTCTCCTTTTTGTGCTCTTGACTCAACCCTTTCGGTTGGTTATTTTGTTTCATCACCAATGGAAAGTATGGATGAGGACAGTACAATATTTTTCCTAGGAATAATTGTTTCTATTATTTTCTTCCTCTTATTTTAGGGATGATAACTTACTTTTAGAGGTGGCCTACTTTCCTCCTCTTCGCATGGGATTCCTCAAAGTCCTTCCTCTACAGTTCAACATGTTGGCCGCATGTCTTGTTTGGATGTTGTTGTTTCTAGATCCATAGTTCCTTCCACAATTTGTGGAGGGTAGTTTGTGGATATTTCCCATACACAACCAACCTGATGGAATGCATGAATGACCACAATCTTGATAATTGCATGGTGGGCGAGGCCCTCTCACTTTTGTTGGGATTTTCGGACACTTGGGGCCATATTTTGTAGGATCTTCCATAGAAAGAAAGGAATACTTATCAACTTGGGATGTCTGAGGTGATGTATTAGATTTAGGTGATACCTAAATATGATGTCACATGGAATCCATCACAGGTGATAGGCCACCCTTATGCATATATATATATACTTTTAAATTTACAATAAAATAAAACATAATATAATTACAAATTTGGTTTAAATATTTAAACATATATATTTTTCAATTAATAAGTTTATTTTATATATATATATATATATATATAGTAGTGTTAATAACACAATAATATGATTTTTTGTTTATAGGATTAATCAACTTTAAATTAGTTAGTTTTATTGGTCAAATTATTTTCATGATTGAATAGTTGGGAAAAAAATTGAAAACATTTTAAATTTAGAAAGTTATGAAGAACTATTTTATTACAAATCTTTTGAAAATTAGATTTAATGTGTTTTAAATTGCAAAATACAAGTGAAAACATTTTCCATCATTTACACTATTATAAACATAAATTGAAATTCATCCATAATGTTAATTGTTTTTTTTTTAAGAAAATACGAGCTTATTTGATGAAAAGGTGGTTATATATCTAAAGTGAAACGTCTTAATCATTAAAAAGATAAGAGATTGCATAGTGTTGATATTACTATATAATTCATAAACTTAGATAAATAGATGATATCCTTCTTATGGAAAGGAGTCCCCATGATCTTGAAAACCAACTAAGAATCCTCAAGGAGTTTTGCTTCAATATGGGTATGACTGTTAATACTGATAAGACTAAGGTCATGATTATTAAATCCAATAAGATCCCTTATGATACCTCGGTACATGGCAACAACAACTTGGAGGAAGTGAATTCATACAAATATCTTGGAATTGATATTCAACACAAGCTTAATTGGAATTATAGCATTGAGAAAAGGATTATTGGGGGATGGAAAGCTTATTATGGGCTTGAAAACAATTGTAAATTAGTTGAACTTTGGAGTTGGGATAAGAATAAACTCCTCTTTGAGACTCTTGTTACACCTGTTATTCTTTATGGATGTGAAGTTTGGGGCTATAGTATCTCTCGTGAATCCTGGAGAAAGATAGAGAAAATACAAAAGAATTTTATAACCTATAATCTCAAAATATAAGGAAATATGCCCTATCCCATCCTCCTCGTAGAAACAAGCCTCTCCCCCATTGAGAGCATGGCTATGACTAGATACCTAATCTATAAGAACAACTTAAACAACATGGAAGACAAGAGGCTACGTAAAACTACTTCCAAATTAAGTCATAACCACCATCGACTCAAGCGAGGATGGCATAAAGACTCCCGATCTTGGATAAACTATTGGGGAATCATGGAAGAAACCATTTTGCAGAATAAAGATACTATTAAAAAAAACCTCAAATCAAAATTTAAGGAAAAAATGTGTTGTGATAAATAGTTACAGGAAAAAATAAAATTAAGGTATTATAAAGATGTAATCAACCCTAATATAGAAGATCAAAATTATCTATCTGTTTTTCCAAGTGTAAAGAAAAATATAAGCATTCCTAAGATAAGAACAAATTCTCATGAGCTCCATAGTGAAACTAGAAATTGGTCAATTCCTAATACGCCATGGGATGAGAGAGTGTGTCACCTTTGTTACACTAAGAAGGTTGAAGATGAAAAGCTCTTTCTCTTAGATTTTCTAGCCTATACCCATATTAGATCTCATTTTCAAAATATTGATCACACTACCAACCTTCCTAACCTTTTAACTCAACAAAAGTATGGTGATCTTAGAAAGCTTCTCTTAATGCTTTTCTAGCACAGAAACAAAATTCTAAAGTATCACAAGTAATCACTTACCCTCTTAAGGTCTAATAGACCAATTAGGTCTTAGTAGACGTTAATCATCATCATCATCAGATAGTCAATGCACACTTATGATAAACAAAAATAATAGACAATAAAGAGTATCAAATAGTAATACGGATATTAATCCTTGATTTGATTCTACTACATGAAAGATTTTTCATTGTAAATCAAAATTCCATTTTCCAAAAAATGTGTGCAATGAAAACTTCTCAACCTAATGAAAGTGTGAAATTTTATATGTAATATTAGAGAAGAAAAAGTATGAGATGCTAATAAGAAAAATATTTCTTTATTCTTTTTGATGAAATAAATTTCATTGTAAATCAAAATTCATAAGTAATAGTAACCTCTCATAAGGATGAAAATATCAAATTATCTCCTCTCCCATATTAATTTTCTATACGGAAAGAGTCAATTAAATATTTTATTTCCATCAAACTAATAGATAAGTATCCATACTATAAACCTCCTCCCTTTGGCCATGTTCCTTTGTTACAAAGAAACTTTGAGATAAATATTTTTTCGAGAATCGCTTTGAGACTAAATGGATGACTGTGAATAAACATCCTCGATCATAGTTTGGTCCAACCTTGTTCACCTTCCCCTTCCCCTCATTGTATGTTCTAGTTCCGAATGGGACATCGCATTGGGTCACTATAACCTCTATCAAGTAAGCATGATAAGTGTTTGTATTTAAAATAATTATATCTAGTAAACATTGTAGAATTATGACGAGAAAATTGAATTCATTAAACATAACAAATAATACAAGTATTGAAGAAAAACGTCAAATAAATCAATGTTTAAGATTCTTCCTTCTCATTGAACAACTAATACATTCATATATAGATTTTAGATTTACACCAATCTGGAAGTTGTTGTAACGACCCCTTCATTATGACTACAAGTGAAGCATAAGTGCAATTTTTTTTTTTAAGGAAAGATGGTGACGACAACAACAGTTAACCACACAACTAACAACGAACACAAGCACGCAGTCCGAGCAATAGGATACAATGACTCCACACACTATCACAAGAGAAACTGGGTTAAAATGACTACCCGACTAACGGAAGATGACCACGCCTACAAGCTAAGGGATAACATCCCTATCCTGACGCAACCACACTTACCTTGACGGAAAAAGACTTGAACCTCAAGGCGTGTGAACCAAACACCTGAAGGCATTCAACCCATGCACCAAAAGAAAACTTAAAACACTCGACATCACTCATACAGAACGCACCGAATCTGACCAAGTTATCATTCTCCGCTATCCAATAAGGCACACCATGATCCCCTCATCAGGAATCATGTCGTCCCTAGGGATAGATGCGTCAATAAACTTGGCACAACACATCCTATCTGGACCGAGGGCTCTAGATAAATCCAACATGCTAGGACCTGAATACCGATAAGAAAACCATGGACAAACCCAAACAACGGGTCGATGGGACACTAGAGGATGACTACCAAGGAAGAAACAAGCCAATACATGACTCCATCAACCCCCTAAACAATGTTAAATACCAATCTAATTTAACCATTACTTACGATCTAAAAGGGAAATTCTAAATTAATCCCAAGTCGTAATCTAACTAGAAATTGACATCATATAACAACATTAACCATGTCAATGTAGAAAGATACAATGAAATACTTATTAACACATTACATTACAACATGCGGTCTATCTATTCTAACCATACCAAAATGACAATTGTCTATAACATTACAAAGAATCTTCTAAGAAGTGACAATGCCATTAAATCGATATACATTCAATGAGAAATTAGAGCCATAAACATTCAATGACATTTGCTGCCATACGCATTTCATGGGATTTAATGCCATATGTCTGGTCATAATTAATGTCCTTCAAAGCCATTTAATGTAGTTGATGCCATTGTTAATGATATCCTACCACAAAATTATCGCTGCTAAATAAAATAGAGGCAAGTTGTCCAAACCAATACTACCATTCAAAAACGTTGTGAGGTAAAAGTAAAACTCAGGGGTAAGAACACTAAAGAAATTAGTTAATCGTCTAGCAAATTCTAAATCAATTGTTGTCAATACAGAATCCATTATCTAGCTGTGAAAGTACAGGAAGGATATCGCTACCCATCCCAAGAATGAAATCATTTCCCCAATGGCTAGAAGAATGTCATAACGATGTCAGTAAGTTGAGAGTTCGATGAAGGGATAAATTCAATGATGTTTGTTCAATGCATACAGTAACTTAGCTGATCAAAATTAATATAGTTTTCCAATACATTCTAGAATTTATCATTATCTGAGTAAGTTATGGTTGCCAAATGAAAGCGAAAATTAGAGTTTAACTCGGACATATAGTTATAGTTCATTGTCTACTGAAGGATTTACTCGAATACACATCGTTGTAGATAACTCACTATCATGAATTAACTGTGGTAAAAAAATTTAGGAATACTAACCCACCACACTTCACTACCTAAAATCAAGGCTACCCGTGACTAATCACTATTAAATTCATTAAGCAAATACAACCATACAAACCCAAATCGAAAAGGAATTGGTATTACAACAATTACTTAGTTACATATCGCAGAGGTAGTGGTATTATAGCCGTTACATGGTTACAATTGCAAAAGGAAATGTTATTACAACAATTACATGGTTACATATCTCAGAGGTAATGGTATTACAACAATTACATGGTTACACTCGCAGAGGTAAAGGTATTACATCAATTATATGGTTACATTTGCAGAGGTAAAGGGTATTAAATAAATTACATGGTTGCAAATCGCACAGGTAATGGGTATTGAAACAATTACATGGTTACAAATTGCAGAGGCAATGGGGTCAAGTAAGATGAGTTTAATCATTGAGTTTATAGCTTTCCATAATAAATTTGTTGAGTTTAAACATTGAAATAAATTCAATGAGGTTATAACATTCAATAATTTAATCCGTTGAGTTTATATCCTTATAAAAATGCCCAGAAGTATAATTCATCTTAATCAAATATACATTGGTAATCTAAACAACCTGACTAGAATTAAAAATTCATTGGGCAAAATTTTTCCCCCAATCAAACGAAATGCAACCAAAGAAGTGGAAAATTGGCAGAAAAAAAAATGAACAATAGAGTTAGTCAAGACACAGACGCAGTTTGGCAATGGAAAAAGTGTAGTCTTAGCTAGTGGTGAAAAAAGCAGTCTCAATCGTCTTCCAAGTAGAGTGCAGAGGTAAATAAAACCAATGAAAATCGAGCAAGATATAAAAACACAGAGTCAAAAAAATACTTCTCCATCAACCAATAAATTGCAGGGTTAATTAATTGCATCAAGGTGCAAGACAACACACTACCTCAAACAACTAACAGGTCTAAACGACTGGCAGGAACATCCTTCGCTCATCATCAACGCAGAGAAAAGCAAGGCATTTAAATCCATAGGTCTATTAAGACCGAAGTGACGATCGTAGATTAGGCTCCTGGCCGACTTCTCAGGCATGGACTGATGATTTAGGGACAAAGGAATAAAAATATAAACTGCAAATCATCACAATCAATAAAACCATAGGATGGTCAAGATATGCAGGGATCGAAAGCCAAGGGAATAAATCAACAATGAGCTTAAGGCAATGGGGGAAATCAGTCATCAATTAAAATTCTAAGTCAATCATTTTATTTATCGAATTAAACATACAGACTAAGAGCATAAAGTATACTAATAATCTACCATGCATAAATAAAGGAAGATTATCGTATCGGAATCCTGGGTCTTCTTGAACTAGGTAGATGTTAACCTACAGTTCGAGCAATGATGGGAGTGCTAGTAGGTTGTGAGAGGGTTGTTGTCCACACCTCTCACTCAATGTCTCTGGTAATTTTGCATGGCCCCTCTACTCCACATGTGGGTCTAGTTGGTAAGCTATTGTCATCCTGCATCATCAACGAATCATGTTAGAAAATATCCATAATAATATCATCTAATCAGATGCACAAATGTCATACATATAACAATCAAACCCAAATAGTCTACTTCCTGACTCATCTGGAGTCCAAGGGGTCACATTGATTCCTCTGCATCTGCGGGGTCCAAAATCTTGCACACTCAGGGAAAACCAAGTCAATAGCACTTGTCTATGTCAATGCAGCAAAATAACATGTCATGAATTCATAACGCCTCATAATCATAATCAAAATGTCTAAAAGTATAATAATCTGGATCAGTTGCGAGCAAGTTTCCTGAAAGAATAAATTCGCTCAATGCATGCAAGAGCGGGATGTTACATACTCCCCCTCTTGGTATATTCTTTGTCCCAAAGTTTCACAGTATATAAGTGCTGAAATAATGTGTATCTACTATCGCAATATCATAAGTCTATCTATAAAAGATAAATGTAAACTGTTGGCGCATATCATATGCATCCTCCCAGGTCATCAAGTGCAAACTATAATTGTCCCACTAGACCCTGACCTGATCTAGGGGTCGATGCCATAGCTATGGAATGTGATGGTCCAGGATGCAGATAGGCTCAGCCGTGAGTGCCCCCTCATTTGATACCTGCAAGGAACTCATATCAATAACATATGTAGGATCACTAATATAATGTCTCAAAACAGATACGTGAAAAACATCGTGGATATGCCTCAATGAATCAAGCAAGGCTAGTCGATAGGCCATGGGCCCCTTCCTCTCCAAAATATTGAAAGGTCCCACTAACCTAGGAGAGATTTTATCTCCCTTTCCAAACTTGATCAAACTCTTATGCAGTTTTACCCATAAGAAGACTCGATCATCAACTTCGTAACTATGGTCAACACGATGCGCATCATAATATCTCTTATATCGATCTTGCACTTCTTTGATCCTTTAAACTTGAAAGGCACCATCTTAACGGTCCTTTGGTACCTGTTGTTATAAGAAAATTCTACGAGTAGCAAGATCTCTTCCCAAATCTTTTGTTGGTCCATCACGTACATGCACAACATGTCCTCCAAGGTCTAGTTCATTGGTTTGGTCCGCCTGTTAGTCTCCAGGTGATACGCAATACTGAAGTTAAGTTGGGTTCCCAGGGCCTCTTGGAAACTAGTCCAAAATTGTCTAGTAAACACCGATCCTTGATCAGATATAATCCTCTTAGGCACGCCATGCAGCCTCAAAATATCATTGATGAAAACTCTATCTATGTCATGTGCCTGATACGTCATATGCACAGTAATCAAATGAGCACTCTTTGTCGAAGTCTCGACTACTACAAAAATCGAGTCGTTCCTCCTTGCCATCAGTGGCAATCCAACAATTAAATCCATCAAAATAATCTCCAATTTTGAGTCTAGAATAGCGTGTGGCTATAGTAATCCTACTAGATGTCTATGTTCATCCTTTACCTGTTGACATTCTAGACATCTGGCAACACAGTTGACTATGTCTACCTTCATTCCTTTCAAGAAGAATAAGGGTTTAAGGTCTGCCCTCATATTCGTGACTCCCGGATGATCCATGTATAATTCTCTACGAGCCTCGTTTAGTATCAAGCTCCTCAACTTGTCTCTCAATGGTACGTAAATACAATTTTTAAACCTCAATAATCCATCGTCGTCAAAAATAAATCCTTCAAGTCTTGTTACCGTCATTGTGTTCCGTTGAATACAATCCTTGACCTCTTTGTACCAGTCATCATTGCACTGTAAATTTAGAATTATTTCACATAGGTTTCTCTAAAGAGGCAACAATGAAAAGATGCGTGGTCTCTGACTCAATTGATCTGCCACTTGGTTCATTGTTCCTTTTATGTAATAAATCCTGAAATCGTACTCGCTAAGAAATTCTGACCAACATCATTGTTGTGCATTCAGGTCTCTTTGCATAAATATGTGTTGTAGTCCACAATGGTCCATATTTAGTTCAAATTTTCGTCCAACTAGATAGTGTATCCAAACCTTCAAGGCATATACAATGGATAACAAATCCAAATCGTGCGTCGCATAGTTCTCATCATGCCTTCTCAGTTTCCTTGAGATGTAAGCGATCAATCGACCATCTTGCATCGAGACTCTACCTAAGAATTTCTTGGATGCGTCATTGCATACCAAGAAGTCTGTGTCCATGTCAGGGACCCTTAGTATTGGTGTTGTTGTCAACAACTCCTTGAGCCTCCGAAATGTTTCAAGGAATTTCTCGACCCAAACAAAGTTCTTTCTCTTCTTGTGCAATTCTGTGATCATATATGCTATCTTCGAAAATCCCTCGACGAACCATCGATAGTATCTTGCTAAACCCATGAAGCTATGCATTTCTGGGACATTCGCTTGTGCAGGCCATTCCATAATAGCCTCGACCTTTTATGGATCCACGACGACACCTACACCAGAGATAACATGCCCTAAGTAGTGAATCTTCGATTGATAAAATGAGCATTTGGATAACTTCCCATACAATTTGTGCTCTCGTAGACACTCTAGTACCAAGCATAAGTTATTGTCATGCTCCTCCGTCATCAGAGAGTAAATCAAAATATCATCAATGAATACTTTGATGAACTTGTCCAAGTACTCACGGAACACCTCGTTCATCAAACTCATAAATACCCCAGGTGCGTTTGTCAGTCCAAACGGTAAAATAGTAAAATCTTAATGCACAAACATTCTCTTAAACGCGATCTTATGGATGTCATCCTCCTTAATCCATAACTACTGATATACTGATCACAAATCGATCTTGGAGAGCATCATCACACCCTTCATCTGATTGAAAAAATCATCAATCCTTGGAAACAGATACTGATTCTTGATCATTTCCTTGTTCAATTGACGATAGTCAATGCAAAGCCTCCACGACCTATCCTTCTTTTGTATGAAAGTAATAGGCACACCCCATGGTGACCTACTTAGACGTATCAGTCCCAGATCCAACAATTCTTTCCATTGCATTCTCGACTCCTGTAACTCCGGGGTCGACATCCAATAAGGCATTTTGGATATCGATTCATTCCCGAGTTTCAGGTCTATGGTAAACTCCAATTCCCTCTCCGGTGACATTCCAGGTAACTCCTCTGAAAATATGTCTGCAAACTCTCTTACCACCGGAAGGTGCTCTAGACCTTCCACTACTCCCTTTTAATTTAATACAAGGATTGCATAAAGATTACATCCCTTGTGCATGATATTCCGTGGTTGCAAAGAAGAGATGAACCTCAGGAAAACTCCCTAGTTCCTTCGTACAATCACGCATCTTTGTCCCTCATCATCGACCAAGATCAATCGTTTCGTCTTACAGTTGAGTATTGCCTCATGTGATTGCAACCAGTCCATACCGATCACGATGTCATAATATCCTAATATCATGATGTACAGGTTGGCCCTGGTGAAAATATCTCCTAGGTTAAGAGTACAACCCATAACCTTTCCTTGAACCTTCTGTTTAGCTCCAGAATCCATCTCTATGAAGATAAACTCATCTTGTTCGACTGCCTTTACCTTAATCCTATTTAGCACTGAACCAGAAATGAAACTCTTGGTAGCACCGAGATATATCAAAATACTAAGGGTTTGTTCAGCAACGGTACTTGATGTCTCGAGTACAGTCGAATGGTGCTCTCCCTGGCAGTTATTCACCACTGCATGAATTCGATGGGCCTTACCCAAATTTACCAAGGTAGTGGGTATGGTTGATCTAGACGCTCTAGTCCTCTCCACTAGGAAGTCATGTTGGTAGTGTGTATCCCCACATGTCCAACACCCCTTCTTCGGTACAGTACTCCTGGTACCCAAAGTAGAAGCTAACGATCCGCCGACCTAGAATTATGGTTTGTTCTGTTGAACATGCCTAAAATGTTGTTGTTGCAGTCGATGCTGCTACTGATGCTGTGGTCTACGATAAGGTGTGTGTTGTTGAGGTGTTAGTCACTGAGGTGTAGTGAAAGTGGATCCCCTCTAGAATCCACGATATCCTAGCGTATGTCTGGTTGGTGTATGATGTTGCTGCACACCAGAGAACACCTGTCCTACTCATCTCGCTGGAGTCCTACTCTGACCCCCGCTGATAAGCTCCTCCTCTACTATGGGGGCCTCTTAGACAACATCATGAAAGGTTTGAGGCATCATAATCCTCACCTTGGCATGTATGTTAACGTTAAGGCCAAACATGACCCTGTTGACCTTATGTTTCTCGGTATTAAGATGTAGAGCATACCGAAGCAGCTTCATAAAACGGGCATCATACTTGGGCACCATGTGACCTCCCTATCATAAGGCATTGGACTCATTGAGCTGAAGAACAATGAATTTCTATGATAGGTACCTCTCTCGAAACCGTTCCTCAAATAGTTCAAATGACACGTGTTCGACGACCATGTTCAGTTGCGACAGGAGCGTCTTCCACTATAGAAGAGCGCTCCCCTTCAGTTAAAATATTTCCATGTGGACCTTCATTTTGGATGTGTTATCACTCCAGGAAACTACTTAGGGTTGTAAGCTAAGTATGCCTGGTAACTTAAGAATTGAATATTTTTCAGTAGGTGGATCAATGGGATACTAAGATAGCACAATGGAGAGATGACTTATCCAAATAGCTTAATGAACCAGTGCTTTTAGAAACTGTAAATCAGATGCCAATAGCAGAAAAGGTGTGAAGAATATTGCTTAGACAACCAAATACATTGGAATGCAGGGCTTAAATAACCAAATACATAAATAATGCAGGGTCACACTAAGCAAATGAGAAATTCCTCCATTCAAATCATGAGCATAAGCTGAACTAACTTAAACAGAGTACAGATTAAAGATGGATGAAAAATCTGATTACAGCAGCAAAAGAAAACTGTGATTTTGTATCAGGATAGGAAATCAAAGCATAGGCCAAATTCTCTCCCAGATTCAACCTCTAGAACTCCAAATGTCTTTGGATTTATAGCCTCTTACAATCAGTTTCAGATCCTAAAAGTATCGATCTGTTTTGCTAAAAATAGTAAAGAAAACTAATTTGCAAAAAGATAGGGATAACACCCAAAAAGGAGGATAATCTCTATGAGCTGGTCCTTAAAATCTGTTTGAACAGTTGGTCAAGTGATGACTAGCCTTCCAAGGCTCCTCCATAAGATTACAAATTCGAATTTGATGAGCTGTTGCATTCATTCCTAATATTCTGCCTTCAAAAATGACCAAAACTTGACCAAAGACTCCTCTTTTGACTTGTCTTTCCCAAAATAGCCTTTGGATTTGATGGAATAATCCACCAC
>JASDQU010509493.1:0-38456 GCA_032191745.1 Picea mariana
AAAAAGAATTTCAAGATTAAAGATTAGAAAACATCATACCTTACTTACCTACAGAAGTGAATGAATCATGCATGTTCAGCTGCTGCAATTCTGATCTGAAGCTTCTTCTACAAGTTGTGGATGAAAGATGGATCTGTATTGTTGTATCTGCTGCTGGATCTTCTGCTGGATAATCTGATGAATCTGATGAGTTTGTTGAATATGGCTGAAAATGTATAAGGCTTGGAAGGTATACAAAATATATAAGTTACATTCCCCCCCCAGCCTTATTTATTGACTTTTCCTTAAGTCTTGACAAACTGAAAAAAAACAATGAAAGGAAATCTGCTTCATCTGCTATGAAATATGGGTCTTCAAGTCTTCAACGGTCGATGTCACAAATCTTACTATGTGATTAAATGTGTTGGTTTCGAACATAGCAAGAAGTTGTTGACTTAGTGGCCATTAATGAATGCCACTAGTCAACACGAGAGCTCCCACCATTGATTCCAATGGGATTCAAGATGCCTAACATATATTTGTAGGTACGAATAAGTTTGTTGTGGTCGAGTCACCTACAAGATCCAACGAACAAGGGATATTAATGTACTCCCATTGTTCATTGGCAAGAGTACTTGCCATTAAGGCATGCAAGCCTCTAGGTGTTTTTACAAAGATAATTAGACTCTAGGACTTTGAATCAATGGTGGAAGGAAGGGTTTATTTGCAAGTGTAGGAAAAAAAAAAAGGAAACTGACAATGAATATGTAAAGAGGGCCAAAAAAAACTTGTGGATGAGCCTTGTTGGTTTTATTGGTGAGTTAGGATTGAAGAGAATGTGATGTATGAAGTGAAGTGTAATGGGAAATGGACAATGAATCTTGCTGGAAAGAAATGAATTATGGCATACTAACTTTCAAATATAGCAATGGAATGCAAATTCTCAAACATAGAAAATCTGCTCCTGAATTCTGCTAAAAATTGTTGAGTTTGACTAGTCTTTGACCAACCACTTGGAGATGTCGAATTCAAGTGTGGGTAGGTTTTTCACCATCCTTGTACATCTAGGAACAAACTCGGCTCTTCCAATTTTTCTAATCTTTCATGCAACATGTCAAACGATTAAACTTATTACAAGAAGTTGCAAAAATTCGTAATTTTTTTTGAAATTTCGTTTATGTTCATGGACTGGTTTTTGTAGAATTTCTCATGAAATTAGTCTTTTGGAGACGTATTGTTCATGGACTGGTTTTTGTAGAATTTCTCATGAAAGTAGAAGACTCTGACAAAGAAGATAATGAAGAATAATATGAAGAGGCCGAAGAAGAATGTGAAGAGGAAGAAGTCAACTTTCGAGAACAATTGTTGTGTGCCATAGAAGTTATAAGAAGAGAAAAGAATAAAAACAATAAGCTACAAGAAAAACTAGAAAAGAAAGAAGAAACTTAGGAACTAGAACAAATGATCACAAATTTGAAGGTTCAAATAGAAGAAGATAAAAGAGTTGAAGAAGTACTCAAAGAACAACTAGAAGAAAGAGATGGGATCATTGGAAATTTGGAAGCAGAGATTGTCACACTAAGAAAGGATATTCAAAAGAAAAATATGAAGAACAACTCAAAATTTTTGGATAACATTATCAACAGTCAAAAACCTCATCATGACAAGTCCAGACTTGGATACAATCAGACAAAAAAGGGATCAAGCTCCAAAACGACAGAGAAAGAAAAAAATACAAAAAAAGCTATGCAGAAACAATCAAAGGGGATAGGAAGATCTATAAGGAATATTATAGGGACACTCCTCCATAGAGAAAATTCAGATTTTAGAATCAACAACCGACAGATAGGCCTCCAGAAGAAGAAGGATTTAGAAGAGCAAATCCTTTTAGAAGATCTTCAACTCTCGGGTATCAAACTATCTTTTTTGGTTTATGTTATGCATGTAATAATTTTGGACATAAATTTATGAATTGCAGACATAACAACAGGAACATATACAAATTTGAAACTCATACACAAAAGGGTTATCCAAGAAGGCCTAGTGAAACACAGAGAAGAAGTTACAACAGGTTTGAATCATTGAGCATTGAAGTGGAATGCTACAAGTGTAAAAATTTTGGACACATGGCCAAAGATTGTAGAATGAGAGTTCCACCTGGAGAACCAAAATAGCACAATAACAATCACAGACAAGAACCTTAGAAGAGAACCTGGATAAGAAAGGAGAATCAGTATAGCAATGAAGAATGCACACTCTCTCTACAAGCTAAGCCAAAGAAATGTGTTTGGTATGTTGACAGTGGTTGTTCAAAACACATGACAGGTGATAAAGAAAAGTTTCTTACATTAATAAAGGAAAGAGATGGATAAGTCTCCTTCGGAAATGATGATTCAACTAAAATCATTGGAAAATGCATAGTCAGAATTGGAAACAAGAATACGAAGGAAGCAAATGTTCTCCTACTAGAAGATATGAAACATAATCTTATAAGTGTGAGTCCAATCCATGACTAAGGTCATAAAGTTACTTTCGATTCACAAAAGTGATAGATAAGAAAAGAAGGTTCAAGAAAATTGATTGCGAAAGCTACAAGAACTTCAAGCAACATATATGTACTAAGTGAAATTGGAAATGGAAAGTGTTGTCTAGGAAAAAAATATGAAATTTGGATATGGCATAGAAGAATGGGTCACATACACTTTGAAAACCTTGTCAAATTCAACAAAAAGGAAGCAGTTAGAGAAATTCCCTAGATTATGAAACCAACCAACACTTTATGAAAGCATTGTCAACAAGGAAAGAAAACAAAGACTATGTTTAAATCAAAAGAATATTCAACGACAACACCACTGGAAATTGTGCATATTGATCTATTTGTACCCACTACAACAAAGGGTTTAAAAGGTGAAAAACACTTTATGTTATTAGTTGATGATTATACAAGAATGATTGCAGTTTTCTTTCCCAGGAATAAGTCAAAAGCTTTTGAAAACTTCAAGGTCTACAAGGAAATGGTTGAAAATAAAATGGATTCAAAAATCAAATTTTTGAGATTTGATAATGGAGGAGAGTTCACTTAAAAGGAATTTATGGACTACTGCAACAGACATGGAATAAAAAGGAAATTCTTCGTTGTTAGGACACCTCAACAGAATAGAGTTGTTGAAAGAAAGAATAGGACAATACAAGAAATGGCTCGAACAATGTTAATGGATTCCAAATTGAAAAATATCTTTTGGACACATGCAGTGCATACAACGGTTCACATTCAAAACAAATTAATGCTCATAAAAAACACTGACAAAACTCCCTACAAGCTATGGAAAGGAAGACTAGAAAATGTGAAAGAAAATATGGAAGAATGGGAAAGTTTGACTCTCATGTGGACAAAGAAGAACTTCTTGGTTACTCAAGTACAAGGAAATAATACAAGTGTTGCAAATTGAGGTTGAACAAAGTTGTGGAAAGAATCAATGTAACAATTGATGAAACATGTGCACATGAATTAAAGGAAGAAGAAAATGAATCAATAGAACAACTTCATGAAGAAGAAGAAGAAGAAGAAGAAGAAGGGGATTATGAAGAGGATCATACAGAAGTAGAAGAGCAAGTTCAACAAGTTCCTCCAAAGAAACCTAGCAAACGAATACAAAAGAATCATCCTTCATATCAGATTATCGGAAACAAAGATGTAGGAGTTGAGACTAGAGGAAGAATCTATTCACTAGAACAAACACACCTAGAAATCTCATCTACGATTGAACCAAAATTTTTTGAAGAGGCCAGCAAGGATGAATTTCGAAATAAGGCCATCGATGAAGAATTTGATCAAATAGATAAGAATGACACTTGGGAATTGGTTCCAAGACCAAAGAATACGAATGTGATTGGCACAAAGTGGGTATTCAGAAATAAATTGAATGAAGACGGACAAGTTATAAGGAACAAATCTAGATTGGTATGCAAAGGATACGAACGGGTTGAAGAAATCGACTTTGAAGAAACATTTTCTCCAGTTCCCAGAACGGAAGAAATCTGATTTATTCTATCTTATGCATGCTCCAAGAATATTAAAGTGTATCAGATGGATGTGAAATTAGTTTTTCTGAATGAGGAACTTGAAGAAGAAGTCTACATTGAACAACCAGAAGGATTTCAGTTGTCAGAGAACAAAGATTATGTGTGTAAATTGAAGAAAGCCTTGTATGGTTTAAAACGGGATCCTAGAGCATGGTACTCTAGACTAGATAAATATCTACAGCAGGAAGGCTTAAAAAAAAGAAGTGCAGACAACAACCTCTACATCAAGGTAACTCTAGATAATATTTTATTAAATGAAGTTTATGTTGATGATATTATTTTTTGAAGTACTGATGACAGGTTAAGCCATAAATTTGCAAAGGATATGCAAAATGAATTTGAAATGTCATTATTTGGAGAACTATCTTTCTTCTTGGGTCTTCAGATACATCAAAGAAACCAACGAATTTTTATTTCTCAAACTAAGTATATCAGAGAAATGATAAAGAGGTTTGGAATAGAATATTGCGAACCAGTTACCACTTCTATGCTAATCAGTTGCAAGTTTAGAAAATATGATGATTCAAAGTCTATAGACCAGAGGAAATACATGTCAATGATTGGTATCTTACTATATTTGACAACATCTAGAACAAATTTAATGCAAGCAGTTGGACAGGTGGCATGATTTCAAAAAACACCCAACGAATCACATGTATTAGCAGTGAAGAGGATTTTCAGATATCCCAAAGGAACAAAAGAGTTTGGGTAACGGACCCAAGTTTGTTTGATCGATAATGGTATGATTTTTGATATATTTGTAGGTAAGACTATTCTAGATGGATAGTACATGCCAAGCCATTTTCGATGGTATGTGTAACATCACATAAATCCTCACGGTTAGAGAGTTATGGCCATGTGAACTAGGAGAAACCTCATGAGTCATCTTGAAGCCACAAAAGGTCAAACTAGTCAAAGTGTTTCCAAAATAAATTATTTAAATGATAAAGTTAATGGAGAAATCCCTAAAATAAGGAAAGTGGGATGGTACATGACAGTATAAATAAGAGGCAAGGCTCTCTCATTTAATTACACTTGAACCTATTGAAAATCATTGAATATATATTTTGTGAAAGTTTATTTGGGTAGGTATTATTGATAAAGAAAAGTGTGGCATGAAAAGTGCGAAAGAAAAAGTGCAGTAGGGAAATTGCGGCAGAAAAAATGCAACAGAAAAATCATGGAAAAAAAATCACGGCAGAAAAAGTGCGATAGAAAAATCATGACAGAAAAAGTGTAGCAAAAAATGTGCGACAGAAAAATCACGATAGAAAAATCATGGCAGAAAAAGAACAACATAAATATCGCAGAAAAAAAAGTGCAACAGAAAAATCGCATCAACGATATGGTTGGGGTCTATTTATGAGAGATATGGAACATCTTGTTTGAGTTATGTTTTGTGAACTAGGGTTTAGCTCTTCAGATGGTATTGGATGTTCAATATTGTTGCATATATCAAATTTGTTCAAGGATACAATTGGTATTTTGTTTTTGGTATTTGGCATATGTGTATTGGTCTTTTGGTTGTGATGTGTTGCCAAATTTTTTGGTTTATCTTGAGGCTACATAACAGTGAGGTTGTGGCACATGGTTTGATGTAAGGGTTTATGGTATTTGGTTTATGGATAGAGTGATGAATTGCTAGATAAGTTTTGATGGGTATATTGGTGTATGTCTTTCGTATATGGTTGTGGTACATGTTGGGTGCATGGTTGAGACAAGTAGTTGATGATTTGGCACATACATGAGGTGCATAGTTGATGAGTTTTCACATACATGAGGTCTATAGTTGATGATGTTGGTACATCTTGATGAGTCAAGATTGATGCATGGTTGATGCATGATACATGTTGGTTCAGGTTATTGGTATAGGTTGTTTGGTGTGGTTTGATTGATACAGGTTGTTACAGGCTTTTGGTATAGGTTGAAAGTGGCAGTGGTTGATTCAGTGACAATGACATGTTTTCTACATTTGACATTTATATTTCACGATAGTTGGATAAGGAAAGGATGGGTGGTTGTAGCCACCTTCCAGTTGTAGCTGTGGAAATTAGGGGGTTGTAGCCTCCTTCTAGTTGTAGCTAGAGAATCGGGGAGTTAGAGATTCCCTCAGGTTGTACCCTGAGAAAGTAGGGGGTTGGAGCCTCATCCCAATTGCAGATGGAAAACAAAGGAAGTTGGTGCTTCCAATTAATGTAATTCTTCAAGACATATAAGAAAAAACATTCTGTGGTTTTCTCCTGCTTTGGGTTTCCACGTAAAAACATTGGTGTACTGTGTGTATATTGTTGCTCATATTTTTATTTTTTATTTACTCTACAATTATTGGATGACAATGATACAATGATATAACATTTGCATTATATGGTTAAAAATGATTAAATTTCTCTATCCCTGATTCACCCCCCCCTCTCATAAATACAACAGGGAGAAACTGAGTTCCTCAATTTCATTTGGTCTTCAAGCATGAAGATGAAGATGATAAATTTTCCATGTCCAAGAAGGATCATATTCCAGCAGATACAACGGCGGTGGAATTGTTGGGATCAGTGTCCAAGTGGGAGATTGTTGGTTGTCAAGCCTGATTATCTTTCTGATTCAGAGGTCTTTGTTTTCAGCCGTGTTTATACCCCATGAAGACTTTACACTGCAGAAGAATGTATACTCCTCCACATGGGGGGTTTACCACCCTTGTAGGGTCTGGGGGAAAGCAAGCCTCTATTGAGGGTTTGGGGGCGAAGCCCCCAAAGGAAAAATTGCCTTGTAAATGTATATTGTAATTTTATTGTAAATCTGGACCATTCCTTATAAGGTCACAAATATGACGGTATAAGTTATGTTAGAGTTTTTGTCTTTAGAAGGTTACCCTCTTTTACGAGGGAAATGTATTACGGCTATGTATCATGGTGAATATTGTATTCTAAGAGAGGAGACTATGAGAAAAAGAAGAGGAAGTTACAACGGGTGTGTTGTATGTTGTATCCCTTCATTTGTTGGATAATAATAAAGGAAGGACCTAGACATTTCTCTGGTGGACGTATCCCACACTAGGTGAACCACATATATCTGTGTCTCTATTTTATTGTGTATTGTTTGTGTTTTACTTCCACATTTGTTTTATTGTATTGCTCTGCGATCCTGTTTTTTTAATAAAACGTTATTTTTACATCTAACTGTTCAAGATGCAAATATTCTACTTCCACAAGACTTAAAATAGTCCTAACTGAAGTCATTTTAACAACAAGAGAAAATATTTCATCAAAATATATACCTTTTTTTTGTGAAAAAACCCTTTACAACAAGTCTAGCGTTGTACCTCTTTTTGCCTCCATCTTCTTCCTTCAACCTGTAAATCCATTTATTATGAAATTCTCTTTTTCCTACAGGAAATTGAACCAAGTCCCAAGTCTATTTATTTACCAAGGAATCCATTTCCTCTTTCATGCCTTTCTCCCACTTCTTTTTAGTGTCTACATGCATTGCCTCTTCATAACATTCTAGCTCGCCATAATTAGTCAACAATAAATAATACAATGAAAGAGCCTATCATTCAGGGGTCTACTTAGCTTGGTAGATATTATAACAACACTTGTAGGAGTTTGAGGTACATGTTGCTCCTGTTGTTGTACATTTTGATTTTCTGGTACTTTTGGAATTTCTTTTTCAATGATATCATCAATCACTATGTATTCTGTTTTATATTTTTCTTGTATATTTCCCTAAAACTGATATTTGTACATGACCTTCTCATTGAATATGACATATCTAATCCTAATTCTTTTGTGATTTTCACAATACCATAAGAGATAACCAAAATCATTAACATTGTATCCAGTAAAGGTATACGTCTTGGATTTTTCCTCAAGCTTTGTTTTATTTTCTTTATCAACATGGAAAAATTCTTCACAACCAAAAGTCTTCAAAAAAGAATAGTTTACCTTTTTACCTGTCCATGCATCCTATGGAATTCCACCATCCAATGATATTGAAGGTACTATTTTTATTAAGTAAACATCAATATCTACCACATCTGCCCAGAACTGTAAGGGAAACCTAGAATGCAATCGCATAATCTTTGCACACTCCATGATTGTCTTGTTCATCCTTTATGACAAAATTTTCTTGTGGTGTTCCTAGAGTTGTCTTCTTTCTATGAATCCCATGGTATGAACAATAATCATCAAGCTCCTTGTTGCAATATTGACCTCCATTATCTGATATAATACACTTCAACCTTTTTCCTATATCTTTCTCAACCAAAGCTTTCCATTTCTTAAAAGTATCAAAAACATCATATTTTTTTCCGAATGTAATAAACCCAAGTTTTTCTAGTTGCATAATCAATAAAAGTAACATAATAATGAGAGCCACCAAGATATGATATATGAGTTGGTATCCATACATCTGTATGCACAAGATCTAACCTTTCACTCTTCTTTTATTTTTCGACTGCGAGAAATATGACTCTCTTTTTTTTTCCATAAACACAATGCTCACATAAATCCAAATCTATTTCTTTAAGATATGGAAACAAAATTATTTTTTGAATTATATGCATCCCCTTCTCACTCATGTGTCCAAGCCTATGATGCCATAGTGTTGTATCCACTCCTGTAGAATCTAAAGAGATAGAAGAATCAATATTACAAGTACATAAATACAATGTACCTACCTTCTCTCCTTTCTCTTTTATTAGTGATCCTTTTGTGACCTTCCATGCCTTATTTGTAAATATAGATATACAACCTTCACTTTCCAACTGCTATGATGAAATTGTATTTTTCCTTATATATGGAACATGCCTTACTTCTTTCAACAACCATTGGTTTCCATTCCTTTTCTTTATTTTTACCTTTCCCATTCCAACAATTTTGCATGGTGCATCATCACCCAAATGAACTTTCCCAAAATTACCTTGAACATAATATATAAAATGTTTCCTATGCGGTGTGGCATGAAATGTATCCCCTTAATCTACTACCCAAGACTCAAAAATATTATCTACAGAAACAATCAAAGCATCTTGTAACACATCACTTGTTACATTTGCTTCCTGATTTTTCTCATGTTGTCCATCTCTTTGTTTCTTTGGAGCTTTGTAGTATTTCTTCATATGTCTTTTCTTCCCACAATTCCAACACTCTATCTTTCCCAGTCTGGATTTCGATCTACCCTTCCTAGAATTCCTTCGGTTCCTGAGCCCTTTCCTCTATCCTTTTTTATTTCCCTGTTCTCCATGTTTAAAACATTACCTGATGTCTCACCTGTGCTTTTCCACCACATTTCCTTGCTAAGGATAACACCAACAACATCATCAAATTTTAAATTATTTGAACCAATGAGATAACTACTTACAATCATGACCAAGTTGTTCCAGGTTTCTGGCAATGAGCACAAGATTAGAAGAGCCCTGACCTCATCATCAAATTCCACTTTTAAAGAACTTAGATGACTAGTAACTGTATTAAATTCATTTAAATGATTTACAAAAGACCCACCTTATGACATCTTCATATTTAATAATCTCTTCATTAGAAATACCTTATTGGACGGTGAGGGTTTTTCATACAGTTTATCTAATGCATCCATCAACTCCTCCATTGTCTTTTCTTTCAAAATATTGAAATCCATCGATGTTGTCAAGCTCACCCGTATCGTTCCTAGTCCCTTTCTATCAAGAACCTCCCATTATTTTTCCTTCATGACCATGGGTTTCTTTGTTATTCCACCCAATGGTAGGAATAGATCATTCTGATATAAATAATCTTCCATCTGTATCTTCCATAATTGGTAGTTTTGGCCATTAAATTTCTTAAACCTAAACTTTCCATCTTCCTCCATTGCTCCCACTTGAATTGGGAACCCTCTTTTCCTGTGAGTTACCTTTAATTCTGATACCAATTTGTTGAAATTACTAAGACAACTAAGAGGAGGGGGTGAATCAGTTGTTATTGTTCTTAAACAATTTTAATTCTATTAAAACATTCTTAATATTTCTTCAAGTGATCATCGATATTATACAACATATAGAAAACATAAATAATGAGCATCGGTCACACATAAGATATACACAGAGACAAATTTTCATGAGGAAACACATAAAGGGAGAAAACCTCTTCTTCTTCGAAATGATAGGCAGTCTTTTAAGTTATGTACATCATCTATAATTGAGCACGAACTCAATGTCAGGCTACTACCTCTGTTTTACAAGCTCCAACTTGTTTGAGAGCACCAACTCTTTGGTTTCTCTAGCACCCACTAGAAGGAAGCACCAACTCCCTAAGTGTTCCAACACCGACTGGATGGAAGCACCTACTTCCACTTATACAAGCACCAACTTGTTTGAGAGCACCAACTCTCTGGTTTCTCTAGCACCCACTAGAAGGAAGCACCAACTCCCTGAGTGTTCCAGCACCAACTGGATGGAAGCATGAACTTCCAGTTACACAGGCTCCAACCTTTATAGAAGAGAACACGTGTTCTCCCTTGCACCACCCTGCCACCATGGTTTCTCTGGCTGCAACCATATGGAAGCTGCAACTCCCTGTGTCCAAGCACCCACTTGAACCTCTGAGGACAACAGTCCTCCCTAGCACCTCCCTACCACCCTGAAATATAAATAAATGATTGAATAGCCAACAACATAGTTAAATAATTTCTTACCACTTCTTCATTGTTCTGCAATTCTTCTCTACTCCACTATTCTTCTGCTCTATTCATATTTGGCTTGACTTGTTGTCTCTGTTTATCTGTTCTTTCTCTATCCTTCTCATTCTCTTTGATATGTGCACATTCTGCTCTCTTCACCTTTTCTCTTCTGTTCAGCTTCTGTTCCTTATCTCTGAGCTTTCTTTACACTACACATGTTGTAGTTTTACCTTTCTACAGTTCAACTCATTTTTTAGTCAGAACAACCAACTTTGCACAGTCGGCTCATATATTCTTTTATTCACAGATGCTTCAGCAAATGAATCGCCAACCATCCAAGAACCATGATTCCATTCTATTAACTGAATAGTTAATCATGAAGAGAAATAATAACCCTTCGATCGTATTCCTGATTAACCTGCACCGTTGGATTATAAATGATGGGTCTCGCACTTACTCCATATGTCCACTGGTTGTGGCCATGGGTCTAATCAAAATTCCTTTCACATTTCAGCATTTCGGCAATTCTTGTGATGAGATATCTTGACACTCCATGTCGTGATCCCCAAAACTCCTAAAAAAAATCTTAGCTGGACTAGCTTCGATCATTTCTATATTTCGCATTTCGGCATTTCGTGATTTCGCATGTCGCAAATTCCTGTTGCGAGGCATCTCGACTCTCCAAGTCACAATATTTGAAATGGAGTTTAGTTGTTAGTGCCTTTCATAATTTCGCATTTTATCATTTTGTGATTTCACATGTCACGAATTCCTATTGCAAGGCATCTCAACTCTCCAAGTCACAATATCTGAAATGGAGTTTAGTTGTTAGCACCTTTCACAATTTCGCATTTCGACATTTCACAATTTTGCATGTCAAAAATTGCTGTTGCGAGGCATATCGACTCTCCAAGTCATGATCTCTGAAATGGAGCTTGGTTTCACTAGCTCCTTCCTCCATCTTCCACAGATGTGACCACTGGCTATGACCATAGCCTTATTTGAAACTGCATTTCGCAATTTCGCATTTCGCGAATTTGTTGCGAGTCACTGTGACTCTTCCAACTCCCGATCACGAAATGGAGTCTTGAAACTTGCAATCTCATTCCTTCACATGCCCATAGTTGTGAACAAGCATTTATCCATAAAGTGCTTTCGCGATTTCGCATTTCGGAAATCCTACATTTCGGCATTCCTGTGGAGAATTATCTCGACACTCCAAGTCACAAACCCTGAAATGATCGGTGTTTCACATTTCAAAACTTCGGGACTCCTGTGAAGAAGAGTCTCGACTCTTGACTACTCCAACTACCAATATTTGAAACTCTGAAATGAAATCATATCAACGGTCCACAATCTTGATGATTCGACGGTCCATATCTTTTTGTGATTTTGCATATCGTGAGTTCCTGCCATGAGTTGCTTCCTTGAATCCTCAAAATCCTGGTATCTGAAACTTTGAAATGGATTCAGATCAATGTATTTCGGCATTTTTCATTTCACCATTTCGACATTCTTGTTATGAGTGTCCTTGACACCTCCAATTCCTGGTATCCGAAACCCTGAAATGTCGTGGTTTCACATTTCGCAATTTCATCATTCTTGTTGTGAGTTGCTTCCTTAACTCATGGAGTTTTCTCTTCTGATCTTGCCATGCGATCATCATTTCACTGTTGGTCTTGATATTTGCAATCAATGACAAACATGCATACTCTGCCTCTGTCTAAAAAACATGCCAACAATCTCCCCCTTTGGCATTGATGGAAACCCCTTGAAGAATGTCCAACTATACCACTGTAGCATTCTTGAAATTACCACACTTTCTCCCCATTTGACATCAATGTCAAAGAAGAAACACACTCCCCTGAGATATTGTAGTACATACTCCCCCTATCAACTATGAGCAGCTTAGAAATATAATAGATATTCAATAAGTACTCCCCCTAACCAGCTGACCAGTTTAAATGAAAGAAGTTATAACCCCCAACTTTTGACGAAGATATCCAAAAGGGGTGACTTCTAATGGCTTAGAAAATACATCAACTAGTAAATTATCACCTTTAGACTTAATGTAGGGATTGTTGTCAACAGTACCTTCTTGAACCCTTTGTCTTGTAAAAATATGTCCAGTCTATAATACCAAGCTCATGGTGCTTGTTTCAGTCCCTATAAGGCCTTCTTCATCTTGCAAACACAATTAGGATTATATTTCAATGAGAATCATTTAGGTTGCTCCATATATACTTCTTCCTCTAGATCTCCATTAAGAAATGTTAACTTAACATCAATCTGATAAACTTTAAAGTTCTTATGACATGAATAAGCAAGAAACATTCTGATGGCTTCCAATCTTGGCACTGGTGCAAAAGTTTCATCAAAGTCCTTACCTTCAACTTATGCATACCCTTTACAGACCAATCTGATTTTATTTCTAACAACTTGTCCTTTTTTATTCATTTTATTCTTGAACACCCATATGGAACCTATTACATTCTTATCTTTAGGTCTAGGGACAAGCTCCCAAGAATTGTTCTTCTCAATCTTGGCAAGCTCTTAATTCATAGCTCTAATCCAATCATCATGTTTCCTGGATTCATCAAAATTTTTAGGTTCAATCATAGGTAAAAAAGCAACATGAGTTTGTGATGAGTCTTTAATCAATTTCCTTCTTGTCTGAACTCCTTTATTTATATCTCCAATTATCTGATTTTTAGGATGATTTTTTATAACAATTCCAAGGCACTGATTAATTCACCTTCCATATCCACCACAGCTTCTTCATCATCCATTTCACCTCCTGTGTGTTCATCATCAAGATATCCCATATCCATAAGCATAAAATCATTCACTTTGTCTTCACAAGATGAATCACTATCTATGTCTTCTGAGGAATTGTCATTATTTGCAAACAAACTTTTCTTATTACTATATTTCTTCAATTTGTACTTCTTTTCATCATCAGAGTTCTGGTCATTTTTTTGATGGGGACACTTAGATGAAAAATGGCCTATCTTACCACAGTTAAAACATTTGAAGAGAATCTTGCCTTGATATTTTCCTGATCCTTTCTTTAACCTTCTCACAACTTTTTCCTCAATATCATTTAAATATGAATCAGTATTCTTGTCTGCTTTAAAAGATGCTTCTCTAATAATGGATTTATCTTTGTTTATTCTCATTTCATATGCAGTTAAAGTTCCTAGGAGTTGATCAATGGACAGAGTTTTAAGATCATTTAGTTGTTCTACTGCATAGACTTTTGGATTAAATTTATCAAGCAAAGATCTTAAAATCTTCGGAACTAAAATTGATTCTTTAAACTTCTCACCAAGACCCTTCATAGAATTCACAAATTCTTCAACTCTTAAAACATACTTGCTAATTGTTTCATCTTCATTCATCTTTAGTTGTTCAAATTGCAATCTGTATGTTTGAAGTTTGGCATCTTTTACTTTCACACTTCTTTCATAACTGCTAATAAGTTTATCCCACATTGCTTTGGCAGTTTTAAGATGCATCACCTTTACAAACTCAACTTCAGCAAGTCCATTCAAGATAGCATTCATTCCCTTAGAATTAAAACTAAACTCTAACTTTTCATCCTTGGAGACTAGCACAACAGGCTTTGTATATCTAGTCTCTACTACATCCCAAACATCAGCACCTAAGGCCATTAAGTATGTTCTCATTTTAATCTTCCAGAAGGAAAAATTTGTTCCACCAAAAAGAGGAGGCTTAGTGGTTGAAGTCCCTTCATGACTTGTCATGTGTAAGCTTACAGATCTACCTTTAGATAAAAGGAACCCACTCTGATACCAATTGTTGAAATTACTAAGAGAACTGAGAGGGGGGGGGTGAATCAGTTGTTATTGTGATTAAACAATTTTAAGTCTACTAAAACATTCTTAATATTTCTTCAAGTGATCATCAATATTATACAACATATGGACAACATAAATAATGAGCATCAGTCACACATAAGATATACATAGAGATAGATTTTCATGAGGAAACCCATAAAGGGAGAAAACCTCTTCTTCTTCGAAATGATAGGCAGTCTTTTAAGTTTTGTACATCATCTATAATTCAGCACCAACTCAGTGTGAGGCTACTACCTCTGTTTTACAAGCTCCAACTTATTTGAGAGAACCAACTCTCTGGTTTCTCTAGCACCCACTAGAAGGAAGCACCAACTCCCTGAGTGTTCCATCACCAATTGGATGAAAGCACCTACTTCCACTTATACAAGCACCAACTTGTTTGAGAACGCCAACTCTTTGGTTTCTCTAGCATGCACTATAAGGAAGCACCAACTCCCTGAGTGTTCCAGCACCAACTGGTTGGAAGCACCAATTTCGAGTTACACAAGCTCCAACCTGTATAATAGAGAACACTTGTTCTCCCTTGCACCACCCTGCCACCCTAGTTTCTCTGGATGCAACCACATGGAAGCTACAACTCCCTATGTTCAAGAACCCACTTGAACCTCTGAGGAAAACAATCCTCCCTAGCACCTGCCTACCACCCTGAAATATAAATAAATGATTGAATAACCAACAACACATATAAATCAATTCTTACCACATCTTCACTGTTTTGCAATTCTTCTCTGCTACACTATTCTTCTACTCTGTTCATATTTGGCTTGACTTGTTGTCTCTGTCTATCTATTATTTCTTTGTCCCTCTCATGCTCTTTGATATGTGCACATTCTTCTCTCTTCACCTTTTCTCTTCTGTTAAGTTTCTGTTCTTTATCTCTGAGCTTTCTTTACACTACCCATGCTGTAGTTTTACCTTTCTACAGTTCAACTCATTTTTCAGTCAATAAAATCCACTTTGCACAGTCATCTCATATCTCCTTTTATTCACACACGTCTCAGCAACTGAATCGCCAACCATACAAGAACCATGATTCCGTTCTGCTAACTGAATCGTAACTGAATATTTAATCATGAAGATAAACAATAACCCTTCAATCATATTCTTGATTAACCTGCACTGTTGGATTATAAATGATGGGTCTCGCACTTACTCCATATGCCCACTGGATGTGACCACAGGACTAATCAAAATGCCTTTCGCATTTCAGCAATTCTTTTGATGAGATATCTTGATGCTCCATGTCATGATCCTCTAAACTCTAAAAAAAAATCTTAGTTGGACTAGCTGCGATCATTTCGACATTTCACATTTCATCATTTCACGATTTCGCATGTCGCGAATTCTTGTTGCGAGGCATCTCGACTCTCCAAGTCACAATCTCCAAAATGGAGTTTAGTTGTTAGCACCTTTTGCAATTTCGTATTTTGTCATTTTGTGATTTCGCATGTCACGAATTCCTCTTGCGAGGCATCTCAACTCTCCAAGTTGCAATCTCCAAAATGGAGCTTGGTTGCACTAGCTCCTTCCTCCATCTTCTGCAGATGTGACCACTGACTGTGACCACAGCCTTATTTGAAACTGCATTTTGCAATTTCGCGTTTTGTGAATTTTTTGTGAGTCACTCTGACTCTTCCAACTCCTGATCACGAAATGGAGCCTTGCAAATTACAATCTCCTTCCTTCACATGCCCACAGTTGGGACCAAGTGTTTATCCATAAAGTTCTTTTACGATTTCGCATTTCGACAATCCTACATTTTTTCATTCTTGTGGAGAAGTATCTCAACACTCCAAGTCACAAACCCCGAAATGATCGGCGTTTCGCATTTCGCAATTTCATGACTCCTATGATGAAGAGTCTCGACTATTGACTCCTCCAACTCCCGGTATCCAAAAATTTGAAATGAAGTCAGATAAACGATCCACCATCTTGATGATTCGACGGTGCAGATATTTTTGTGATTTTGCATATCGTGAGTTCCTTCCATGAGTTTCTTTCTTGACTCCTCCAACTCATGGTATCTGAAACTCTAAAATGGAGTCAAATAAACATATTTTGGCATTTTTCATTTCACCGTTTCAGCATTCTTGTCATGAGTGTCCTTGACACCTCCAACTCCCACAATCTAAAACCCCGAAATGTCATGGTTTCGCATTTCGCAATTTCATCATTCTTGTCGTGAGTTTCTTCCTTTACTCTTGGAGTTTTCTCTTTTGATCTTGCCATGAAATCATCGTTCCACTGCTGGTCTTGATCTTTGCCATCAATGAAAAAAATGCATACTCTAGCTTTGTCTGAAAACATGCCAACAATCTCCCCCTTTGGCATTGATGGTAACCCCTTGAAGAATTTCCAACTATACACCTGTAGAATCCTTGAAATTACCACACTTTCTCCCCCTTTGACATCAATGTCAAAGAAGAAACACTCTCCCCCTAAGTTGTTGTAGTACATACTCCCCATGTCAACTATGAGCAGCTTAGAAATACAATAGATATTCAGTAAGTACTCCCCCTGACCAGGTCACCAATTTAAATGAAAGAAGTTATAACCCCCAACTTTTGATGAAGATATCCAAAAGGGGTCGCTTCTAATGGCTTAGTAAAGATATCAACTATCTGTTCTGTTGAAGGAATATAATTCACCTGAACAATTATGTTTGTAACTTGTTCTTTAAGAAAATGGTATTTTATTGGTATGTGCTTAGATTTGAATGAAGTACAGGATTCTTAGAGAGACTGATGGCACTAGTGTTATCACAATGAAGTGGAATGGGATCAGTGTAAGTTACCTTAAAATCCGTAAGAGTTTGTATCATCCATAAAATCTGAGTGCAACAAGTAGCAGCAACAATGTGCTCTTCTTCGGTAGTTGATAAGGAAATAGATCCTTTCTTTTTACTAAGCCATGCTATTAATGAGTCACCTAGGAAGAATGCTCCTCCACTGGTGTTTTTTCTCTCATTAACACAGTTTTCCCAATCTACATCTAAATAAGTAGTTAACTGAAAATTGTGATTTCTAAGATACCACAGACCATAAGTCATTGTTCCCTTCAAGTATTTGAATATCCTTGTGACAGCTACTAAGTGAATTTGTTTAGGAGATGACTGATAACGACCTACCATTCCAACAACTTGCATTATATCAGGATGGGATGCTTTGATGTACAAAAGAATGCCTATCATAGAGAAATATGTCCTTTGATTAACATCCAGTGAAATATCATCTTTACTGAGCTTGCAACCAACCACCGTAGGTGTACTAATAGGAGAGGAATCCTCCATCTGAAATTTATTCAACATCTCTTTCAAATATTTTTCTTGAGAGATAAATATTCCTGCAGAACTCTAATTTACTTGTAAACCAATAAAATATGACAGCTCTCCTATCATGGACATCTCAAATTTTGTTTGCATAGAGTTAGCAAACCACTGGATAGATGATTCACTAGTGCAGCAAAAAATAATATCATCTACGTAAACCAAAACAACTAGTAAATTATCACCTTTAGACTTAATGTAGAGATTGTTGTCAACAATACCTTTCTTGAACCCTTTGTCTTGTAAAAATTTGTCCAGTCTATAATACCAAGCTCGTGGTGCTTGTTTCGATCCATATAAGGCCTTCTTCATCTTGCAAACATAATTAGGATTATCTGTCAATGAGAATCCTTTAGGTTGCTCCATATATACTTCTTCCTCTACATCTCCATTAAGAAATGTTGACTTAACATCCATCTGATAAACTTTAAAGTTCTTATGACATGAATAAGAAAGAAACATTTTGATGGCTTCCAATCTTTCCACTGGTGCAAAAGTTTCATCAAAGTCCTGACGTTCAACTTGTGCATACCCTTTATAGACCAATGTGGTTTTATTTCTAACAACTTGTCCTTTTTCATTCATTTTATTCTTGAACACCCATTTGGAACCTATTACATTCTTATCTTCAGGTCTAGGGACAAGCTCCCAAATATTGTTCTTCTCAATTTGATCAAGCTCTTCATTCATAGGTCTAATCCAATCATCATGCTGCATGGCTTCATCAAAATTTTTAGGTTCAGTCATAGATAAAAAAAACAACATTATATTGTTATGAGTGTTCAATCAATTTCCTTCTTGTCTAAACTCCTTTGTTTATATCTCCAATTATCTAATTTTCAGGATGATTCTTTCTAACACTTCTAAGAGGTGATTTTGCTTCTTTATGTTGATTTGTGTCAGTCAGAGTATTTGTATCTTCATATGATTCAGATTCTTCTCTTTCTGATCCTTGGACCTTTTCATCTTCATATTCAACTATATCTTCCGTGCTTGGATCAACACTGCATACATTTTTTACCACGATTTCTTCATCAACTTTTATGTCTATACAATCAACCAGTATATGCAGTCTCTTATTTTAACATCTGTATCCTTTATTGTTTGTAGCATAACCCAAGAAGATACCTTCATCATCCCTGTCATCATAATTGCCAATATTTTCATCATTATTCTTAATGTAACATTTACTCCCAAAGACTTTAAAATGCTTGATTGAAGAAGGTCTTCCAAACCATAGTTCATAAGGAGTCTTGTCAGTGTATTGTCTGAGATGTATTTTTTTAAGGATATGAACAGTTGTATGAATTGCTTCCACCCAATATGTCTGAGGTATATTTCTTTCATTCATCATTGATCTTGCCATTTTTTGTACTGATCTATTCTGCCTCTCAACAACTCCATTTTGTTGTGGAGTCTTTGGAATTGTGTACTCTCTTTTGTTTCCATGTTTATCACAGAACTCTTTGAATTTCCATGAACAAAAATATCCTCCTCTATCAGACCTTACTTCCTTTAATCTTTTTCCTATTTGATTCTCAGTCAGAACCTTAAACACTTTGAATTTTTCAAATGCTTCAGATTTTTCCTTCAAAAAGGCAACCCATGTTAGTCTAGAATAATCATCAATAATCAACATAAAATAATTTTCTTTTCCTATACCCTCTTTCCTTGATGGTCCACATAAATCCATATGTACTAACTGGAGAGGTTTTTTTGTTGAAGAAAAGTTTTTAGATTTGAACTGAGTGCGAGTAAGTTTTCCTATCTGGCAAGGTTTACAAACATAATCATACGCCTTTGATATCTTTGGAAGATCCTTTACCGCCCCACTATTTTTGGGCTTGATTATAAGATCAAAATTTAAGTGTCCAGATATCCTATACCATAGACAAATTTCATCATACTTTCATAAGTAACATTCTTCTTTTTATTCTTTTAACACAAACATTATTTTTTGTTCTTATCCCTTTTGCAACTAGCTGTTCTGAATTCATAGATTTTATTGTACAATCTTTACAGGTAAAAACGACTTCACATCCTCGGTCACAGACTTGACTGACACTAAGAAGATTATGTTTCAGACCATCTACAAACAACACATCTTGAGCTTTCCCTTTTCCATTACTCAAACATACCATTTCTTTACCTTTTATTTTTCCTGGTGCATCTTTTCCAAATGTTACATTCCCTGATTTGTTTTCACTTAGAGTTAGAAACTTACTTTTGTCTCCAGTCATATGTTTGGAACATCTATTGTCAATATACCAAGGATTCTTTTGTCTTTGGGCTAACAACACTAATCCACACTGGTCATCTTCTTTCTTCTTCCAAACCTTGAAATTTTCAGCAGCAGGATTCAGATATGGCTTGTAGTTTCTTAAGCGATAGTCTACAGCTTTATGTCCATAACTATGGCAGTTGTAACACTCTGGTTCACTGAATAATAGATCATAATGATTTTTATGCTCATAATTGTTATTGTGCTTCACCTGTTTCTTTCTCCCAGTCATCACATGATTTATAGTCTATGATTGTTTCTTGCTTGGTTGTCTCAATCTATGTTGTGGCAGATTGTTATTCCTTGAAAAACTTGATTGCTCATATCTAAATCTTAAAGAACAATTTATAGGTTTGTGACCAAAGTTAGAGCAGAAAAAACAATAACCATAGAAAAAATTTGTCTTCTTTGAGGAGGTCGATTTCTTTCATGCCGATAATCTCTCTGATCTACAGATTTGGTTCTAGTACTTTTTCTTTCATTCCTTCTCAGTGGTTGATTCTCTTTCTTTGTTTCTATAGAGTGACTGTTGTCAATGTTTGAGGATTTGACAAACTTGATGGGTTCTGTATTACTTGAATGACTACTACTGGATCCTTCTTCATAGCCCATGCCAGCTTTCAACTTTGGATTCCTTTGCTAATTTAGAATGAAAGTTAATTCTTCTGAGGCTTTAATACTTGACAAATTTTGGTGATACAATGCCTTAAACTTCTACATTTAGTTTCTGGTTTTTACTATCTCTTCTTCTAAGGCTTCACACATTGCTTTCTTCTCTGATAATTGTTGTTTCAGAATGTCTTCTATTTTCTTTGCCTCCTCTAACTCCACTTTTAGTAGAGCAAAGTCTTCATTAGGTTTTTTGTCATTCATTTTAAACTGCATCAACAACTGTTTTTGTTTTCTCTTCTTACATCTGAGTCTGTCAATTTCTTACAAGGCACTGATTAATTCACCTTCCATATCCACCTTCTTCATCATCAAGATATCCCATAGCCATAAGCATAAAATCATTCACTTTGTATTCACATGATGAATCACTATCTATGTCTTCTGAGGAATTGTCATTATTTGCACACAAACTTTTCTTCTTACTATGTATCTTCAATTTGTACTTCTTTTCATCATCAGAGTTCTGGTCCTTTTTCTGATGGGGACACTTAGATGCAAAATGACCTATCTTACCACACTTAAAACATTTTAAGGGAAGATTTCCTTGATATTTTTCTGATCCTTTATTTAACATTTTCACAAATTTTGCCTCAATATCATCTAAATCTGAATTAGTATTCTTGTCTTCTTTAAAAGATGCTTCTCTAGTAATGGATTTATCTTTGTTGATTCTCATTTCATATGCAGTTATAGTTCCTAGGATTTGATCAATGGACAGAGTTTTAAGATCATTTAGTTCTTCTATTGCAGAGACTTTTGGATTAAATTTATCAAGCAAAGATCTTAAAATCTTCTGAACTAAAATTGATTCTTCAAACTTCTCACCAAGACCCTTCATGGCATTCACAAGTTCTTCAACTCTTAAAAAATGCTTGCTAATTGTTTCATCTTCATTCATCTTTAGTTCTTCAAATTTCAATCAATATGTTTGAAGTTTGGCATCTTTTACTTTCTCATTTCATTCATAATTGCTAATAAGTTTATCCCACATTGCTTTGGCAGTTTCAAGATGCATCACCTTTACAAACTCAGCTTCAGCAAGTCCATTCAAGATAGCATTCATTCCCTTAACATTAAAACTAAACTCTGACTTATCATCCTTGGAGGCTAGCACAAGAGGCTTTGTATATCCCATCTCTACTACATCCCAAACATCAACACCTAAGGCCATTAAGTATGTTGTCATTCTAATCTTCCAGAATGAAAAATTTGTTCCATCAAATAAAGGAGGCTTAGTGGTTGAAGTCCCTTCATGACTTGTCATGTTTAAGCTTACATATCTACCTTTAGATAAAAGGAATCCGCTCTGATACAAATTGTTGAAATTACTAAGACAACTGAGAGGGGGGGTGAATCAGTTGTTATTGTGCTTAAACAATTTTAAGTCTATTAAAACATTCTTAATCTTTATTTAATTGATCATCAATATTATACAACATATGGACCTCATAAATAATAAGAATCAGTCACACATAAGATATACACAGATACATATTTTGACGAGGAAACCCATAAAGGGAGAAAACCTCTTCTTCTTCGAAATGATAGGCAATCTTTTAAGTTCTATACATCATCTATAATTGAGAACCAACTTAATGTGAGGCTACTACCTCTGTTTTAAAAGCTCCAACTTGTATGAGAGCACCAACTCTCTGGTTTCTCTATCACCCACTAGAAGGAAGCACCAACTCCCTGAGTGTTCCAGCATCGACTGGATGGAAGCACCTACTTCCACTTATACAAGCACCAACTTGTTTGAGAGAACCAACTCTTTGGTTTCTCTAGCACCCACTAGAAGGAAGCAACAACTCCCTGAGTGTTCCAGCACCAACTAGATGGAAGCACCAACTTCCAATTACACAGGCTCCAACCTATATAACAGAGAACACTTGTTCTCCCTTGCACCACCCTGCTACCCTGGTTTCTCTGGCTGCAACCAGATGGAAGCTACAAATCCCTATTTTCAATCACCCACTTGAACCTCTGAGGACAATAGTCTTCCCTAGCACATCCCTACCACTGTGAAATATAAATAAATGATTGAATAACCAACAACATAGTTAAATAATTTCTTACCACTTCTTCATTGTTCTATAATTATTCTCTGCTACAATATTCTTCTTCTCTGTTCATATTTGGCCTGACTTGCTGTCTCTGTCTATCTGTTCTTTCTCTATCCTTCTCATGCTATTTAATATGTACACATTCTTCTCTCTTCACATTTCCTCTTCTGTTCAACTTCTGTTCCTTATCTCTGAACTTTCTTTACACTACGCATGTTATAGTTTTACCTTTCTACAGTTCAACTCATTTTTCAGTCAGAACAACCAGCTTTGCACAGTCGTCTCATATCTCCTTTTATTCACACATGCCTCAGCAACTGAATCGCCAACCGTCCAAGAACCATGATTCCATTCTACTAACTGAATCGTAACTGGGAAGTTAATCATGAAGAGAAATAATAACCCTTCGATCATATTCCTAATTAACCTGCACTGTTGGATTATAAATGATGGGTCTCACGCTTACTCCATATGCCCACTGGCTGTGACCATGGCCGTAATCAAAATGCCTTTCACATTTCGACATTTCAACAATTCTTGTGATGAGATATCTTGGCACTCCATGTTGTGATCCCTGAAACTCTGAAAAAAAATCTTATCTAGACTAGCTTCAATCATTTCCTCATTTTGCATTTCGACATTTTGCGATTTTTCATGTTGTGAATTTCTGTTGCGAGGCATATAGACTCTCCAAGTTGCAATCTCTGAAATGGAGTTTATTTGTTAGCATATTTCGCAATTTCGCACTTCGACATTTCGTGATTTTGCATGTCGCGAATTTCTGTTGCAAGGCACCTCGACTCTCCATGTCGTGATCTCCGAAATGGAGTTTAGTTTTTAGCACCTTTCACAATTTCTCATTTCGGCATTTCGAAATTTCGCATGTCATGAATTCCTGTTGCGAGGCATCTCGACTCTCCAAGTCACGATCTCTGAAATGGAGCTTGGTTGCACTAGCTCCTTCCTCCATCTTCCATAGATGTGACCAATGGTTGTGACCACAACCTTATTTGAAACTACATTTCACAATTTCACGTTTCGTGAATTTGTTGTGAGTCAGTCCGACTCTTCCAACTCCCGATCATGAAATGGAGCCTTGCAACTTGCAAGCTCCTTCCTTCACATGCCCACAATTGTCACCAAGTGTTTATCCATAAAGTGCTTTCACGATTTCGCATTTCAACAATCCTACATTTTGGCATTCCTGTGGAGAAGTATCTCGACACGCCAAGTCACAAACACCGAAATTATCGGTGTTTCGCATTTTGCAACTTCGTGACTCCTGTGATGAAGAGTCTCGACTCTTGACTCCTCCAACTCCCGGTATCTAAAAATCCGAAATGAAGTTATATCAACGGTCCACAATCTTGATGATTCGACGGTCTAGATCTTTTCTTGATTTCTCATATCGCGAGTTCCTACCGTGAGTTGCTTCATTGACTCCTCCAAATCCCAGTATCCGAAACTATGAAATGGAGTCAGATCAACATATTTTGGCATTTCTCATTTCGCCATTTCGGCATTCTTGTTGTGAGTGTCCTTGACACCGCCAACTCCCGGTATCTGAAACCTCAAAATGTCATGGTTTGGCATTTCGTAATTTCATCATTCTTGTGGTGAGTTGCTTCCTTGACTCCTAGAGTTTTCCCTTCTAATCTTTCCATGTGATCATCGTTGTGTTGTTGGTATTGATCTTTGCCATCAATGAAAAACATGCATACTTTGCCTCTGTCTGAAAAACATGCCAACACAGTTGTTAGAAATAAAGGATCACAGATCAATAAAATAAGACAAATGCGGAAATAAAATAAAGAAGATACACAATCCAATAGAGACATATATATGTGTGGTTCACCCAATGTGGGTTATTTACAATAAAGAAATTTCCAAGTCCTTCCTTTATTATTATTCAACAAATGAGGATACAACCTGCAGAACACCCACTGTAACTTCATCTTATTTCTCTCACAGTCTCATCTATCATAATAAAATATTTCAAATCATATATAACTGCAATACAATTCTTTCATAAAATAGGGTTTCCTTCTAGGGAAAAAAAACCTAACATAAATTATACCGTCAAATCTGTGACCTTATAATAAATGGCCTAGATTTACTATGAAATTACAATATACATTTACAAGGAAAAATTTCTTTCCGGGGCTTCTCCCCCAAACTGCCATCAAGAATGCTACCCCCGTTGGGGGATCAATTTTCCCTAGACCCCCCCAGCCAGGGATATGATCCCACCGGGACCCCGCAGGGGGGGAAAGGCCCCCCTACAATCCCCCCACGTGGATTAGTGTACAATATTCTAGGGTGTATAATCTTCATGGGGTATAGACACAACTAAAATCAAAGACCTATGAATCAAGAAGATAATCAGGCTCCACAGCCAATATATAGCTTGCTCGAATTCCCCAAATTTCAAAGAGAGTTGTTGCTGAGTTGATCTATTCTTTAGAGAAAATTATTCATGCCACCTGAGGATTTTTTTAAGGTCACTCCAAGAATGGCCCATACCATCCATTTGCAACCAAAAATCAATGTTCCATTGTCCCCCAAGAATACCCAGACCAAATCCCCAATTGACAACAAAATGAAGTTTATGGCAAAGAGAAGTCAAATGAAAAAAAGGATATTCATAACCAGATCCAAAAAACGATGTGGAAAAAACCATAAATAACCTGGGAGGAACAACAAGCCTAACAATACAAAATTCATCCACTATCTAGATCAAAGCTAACAAAGCCACAGATGGGTTTGGCAATAAGATTTGAAACATGTACCTACACAGATCCCTTTGACCCCTCGCATACCCAATAGAGGGAAACTTCCTGAACATTGACACAATACTCATTCCATGAGCTATCACACCTCCTAAAAAACTAGAGAGACAACTCGCAAAGTGAATTCTCACACATATGTAATTACTCATCAAATTTGTGAGGTTAATAACCCAAAAATCGAGAGAGTCAATCAATCCACCTCCCTCAACGTACATAAGTAGAGAGGGAGAGCACATAACCTTAAGGAATGAAATAAACCCCATGCTCCCCATTTAAATTTATTTATCCTTTGGACAAAATAGGACCAACCTTAGTCTAATGGGAAGAGATGGGAATGAGGTTCCGCTTGATGTGGTATATTTTAAACTCAACAAAGTTAACACCGAGAGATATAATGTGAGTTATTGTTCCATCGAGGATATTATTTTCAATATGACTCCTTTAACAATCACTCGAACAACCATCATCGAATCTTCTAAAACCTCAATTCTCGTAATATTCCTCTCTTTTACTAACCATGAACCTTAGAACAATACATAAGCTTCTACAATGTTATTTGAAGCCTAACCTAACCCGACTCATAATGAGTTATAATGCTTCCTCTAAAATTGAGAAAACTTTGAATACAATAACAATACTTTTATTATTACAATATTTGTTCATATAAAAAAGTTATAATTAATTTTATTAATATTCTTATTTTTTAATTATTTTATATTTATTAATCAACTTAACCACATAATTAAAAATAATCATGATAATTACAATACCAAAGAGGGGGAGGAGAAAGTGTTCATAACTGATAATGGGTATTCAATGTCTTCACATGTTTTTTTTCATAAAAAAAAGTTAAGTTTATAATACGGAAGATTATCCTTTGACAATTTTGGACACTAGAAGATTATATGATAGACGAAGGGGAAAGTCTATATCATAAACAAAACTCTTTACGGTAGTGCTGTCGTAAAAGGATGATAGAATAATATTTTTAAGCACAATAAATTAATATAATTGACTTTTAATTATGTTAAAAGAGGTATCTTATAATTTAAGTGAAGGAGAAATGTCATAAATAATTAAGTGTATGGATACCATATCAATGTTACATTCATTTTTATCTTTAAAGAAAGCAAATGAGGGTGGATTCAATATTTTTAATGTAAATTTTATAATTTTAATAAATATTAAGTTTAAAGTTATTAAGACTATTTAAAATTTAAATTTATTTACAAATTTATTGATAATATTATGCTAGTCAAACACTATCTAAATGAAAATATTTTATATTTATTATTTTTTAAATAATTTTTATTGTATATAAATATATATTTTAAATTTTTTTAAGATAAATTAATTAGTGGATAAATTCAATTTGTTTTATATTAAAAAAAATCTTAAATTTTATAGGTATCTAGTTGCAAGTTATAGTTCCATTTAAATGATGAGAACTTTGATTACAATTTTTTTTTTTTCATATTTTAGTCCATTTTAAGACTATCCATGTCATAAAAAAAATTGAAAAACTAGATTAAAATAGAACTTTAAATTGTTGAGAAAAAAACAAAATCATTGAAAACTTATATGTTTTTTGATATGTATTTTAGAATTTCATGGTTCCTCGTAGAAATATATATCATAAACATAACATAAATAAAAACATTTTAGCTCAAAAGTGAGTACTTATGAGAAGCTGTCATTAGGCATTGACCTCTGTTAGAGTATTTTTCTCTTTCTTTTTTTGGACCTCCATCCAACCCCTATAAAAGAGCCTGTAACCACCACTCACATATAATTTATGAGCAAACTCATCTCCTTATTTTGATCTTTGGAACTCATGAGATTATTTTATCCCTCGTAGTGGACTTTCATTTGACATAACTAACACCCTAGCAAAGTGAGTTTCAAAATCATTACTTATTCTTGAAGTTTCCATAACTTATTTATCTCTTCATTCATTTCCTCTATTTCTTATTTGTTAACTTCATTCATTTCCTCTATTTCTTATTTGTTAACTTTTTATACCTGTTGTGAAGGTAAATGTTTTATAATCTTCTATTATGATATCATCTTTAACATTCTAAACTAGTAGCTCAAGTGGCCACTAATTTTTAGATTTGGAAGAATGATACTTTTGATTCTTTGTATGTTCTCTAGATTGAGGACAAGATCATGTTGATGGCCTATTTCTAGACATGTGACATCTAAATGTTGTTTTCTTATAATCCAACACTTTGCTTCACTGAATGTTGTCTTGTTTGAGATATTTTTGTTATTGGGAAAACTTTTTCTAAGATCAATCTCCACAAAAAATTTAGTAGAAGTAAGCATGTCCAAGTGAGCCTCCTCAAGGAATTTGTCCAAAGTATTCACAATATCTCTAAGCATTAAAGGATGCCAATAAGCAAGTGGAAAATTTAGGAAAATAACACATACTTCCATTTTAGATACAATCATACTACAAGGATTGACATTCAAGAATCATGAAATAATGAAGAGAGAGGCTCTTTGTAATGAGCCAAATGCTCAAAATATCATAAAAATAGCAGAAGTACACACCATGTAGAGAATGCCAACGTGGAACATAACTCCAATATAGATAAGATTCGCAATAACTCCTTAATGAATATGAGAACCCCCTCCAAATAACCAATTACCATTCATACTTCAAAATTCCCCTTTTAATCATGAATACATGATCTCTTATATATAGTTATTCACACTTGCACGTGAGGCCCCTTTATCACTAGGCCAACCATATTACATAAGTATTTAAGCATTACATGTACATTTAGGCCCATATGTCCCCCCCCTTGGTGTCATATCATATACATCTATCCATATATATGTCCCCCTTGGGTCATAACATAGTACCCTCCTTCAAAAATCTTTGTCCTCAAAGATTTGCATTTCGATGCAGGTGCATCCTACCTTCTAGATTTTTTACATTTGGTAAAGATCTAAGGGGTCTTTCATTTAGGTTCCATAAGCATGATTTATTGTGTTTTTCTATGTTTTTGAGAATTTGGAATGCAATGTGTGTGTGAGGATTAAAATGTAAATGTTCTCAAATGTATGAGAACATGAGGGTTGATATATCTTAGGAGATATTAGATCTCATAGGGATTGTGAATCATAAATTAGGATTGGTTGATGATTTTATGGATCTAGAGGATCTTTAGGATATGGTTGAGTGGATTGTGGATCTGAACCATAAATGATTGTAGAATCCTTTTGTACAAATATTGTAAGACTTTAGGAATTGAGTGTGGCCAAACGAATGTTAATCATGACAAAAGTTAGAAAATAGACCAACAAAGACTCATTAGATTAGAGACTGAGAGGACCAATTGTATGTTAATTAGATCTATGAGGATTGTAGCCTGTTGATTTAATGTAGGTAGAGGAAGGCCTGCGAGGCTATGTAATTGTATGTATAGTAAGTGTACATTTGATGAATGAAAAATTATTTGTTCGAGAAGATCTATGCATTGCATGTCTCTCTAGAAATTAAGTGAATCTTTATCTCAGAATTGAGCACCCTGTGTATGTTATATTCTATGTAATTACAGGATTAAGAATCGATTTTAGGTTTAAGGAGAAGAAATCCCAGGATAAGGTCTCAGCACAATCCTGTAAACTAACCCATATTGTAGAAGAATTCTAGTGATCATCAATCACTATACAGGATTGATGATCCTAGTCTATTCATAATCAGGTAGCTATTGAGGTTAAGATAGATCACGCATCCATGGTGGAAGAAGCTACAAGAGCCATCAATATAAGGAAAGAAAAATTCATGACCATCGAAGGATAAAGTCAACCTTTAAAGAAGAAAACTATAGTGTCGTCAGATCTGAGAGTTGCATAGGAGGACCTTCGGATCAACATCTAATTAAGTCCTGATCTTTGTATCTCAATGAAGGAAGATCAACGACGGGGAGCCATTATGGGATTCAAAGGTGGAGTTAACGATCGCATAAGTTTCGATTCCGCAACCCACACCAATCATCGATAGTCACCTACCAATAGATCAACGAATGGCATCGATTCCACTACCAACGAGAAGTTTCTGTTGTAGAACTCAACCAAAGAAATAAACAACGTGCTAGTTGGGAATCCACAATCATATATCTCCATGTCATTTTAAGCATGAATTTCGATCTTTGATGAGAGGCTAACGCCCAAAATATTGGAATGAGGTCATAACCCTCAATCCCATGGGTCAGAGTTAAATATCCTTCGAGCTAGAGCTTAGGGAAGGTATTAGTGCCTCTGAAATAAGAACTTGGTCATGTAAGTGGTCCTATGACCAAATAGATTGTTAAATTACATAGATCGGGGATGATGTGAAGGCAACAATGGCATAAGTGAATTTTCAGGTAATACAAGGGAATCCGAATTCGATCCTGTTAGTGATCAAATCAAAAAATATTTCACGATCTTTGGCACCCCTCTTTTGCGGTTTACAATGCAGTTATAGCAGAAGACTGCATAAAAGGGCTTTTAGGACACGAGGTCCTGCGCCACATTTAAAGGCTTCACATTTCATGAAACCAAGTAATATGATTTTTTTATGCTCCTGATTTCTTCATTCCATTTTTGATGATCTATCCATCCAAAATCAGTTATTTTCAGTCTTAATCCTTGGTGTCTAATTGTTGCATACTTTGCTTTCATTTGATTCCATGTATTTTTGTTGAAGCTTCTCCAATTTGTAGTGGTTGTTGGTCTCTGATAATATCTTGTTGAAGAGTAGTTTGGTGATGCCTTGTTCCATGGATATTGACAAGTATTCAATATTCTTCCTTCATAATATTGATATCTTCCTTCTTGTCTTCCTTGAAATTTTTATTGGTAATGAGGGTGTCGATACAGTTTAACAATTGATGGTCTTCCTTCACTCTACACATGCATTTAATCTATCTTCTTTTCAACGAAAATGGAATCCTCGATCATCTTTTCTTGGTATTTGATTACTCTATCCTTCAAGATAATACCATCATATTTTGCATGTACATCCTCTAGATGGCATTCAACTTCTTCAAGTATCTTCTTTTGACCTTCTTGAATCTTGTCTTCTTTCTTTTTTTGAAGCTACAATGTGATCCCATCTAGCTAATTTTGACGTCCTTCTTCAATTCTGGCTTGTATTTATGATTTTACCTAATCAGTATTTAAAGATTCATCAACCTTCATGCAAATTTCATCTTCCAATATTTTGGTAGATTCATCATCCAAGATCCTTCTTTATTCTTGATTTTGACAATTCTTTTTTTCATCTTTCAATCTCTTGACCTCATACAATATTTTTTTATTATGGTTTCGTAATATACATATCTCTTCATCTTTCTTTTTCAAATATTCCCTTGACTCATCATTTTCCCACTTTGATTTACTATTCTTTTCTTGGTTTAAGTTCTTAACCTCCCTAATGACTGATTCATTAAGGGATCATATCTTAGATAGATCCTCACCCTTCTTCTTAATATCTTCCTTTTCTTATTTTATTTCATCTTGAAGTCTATACAATTCCTCCATTTTTGTGTCCCTAATCCATTTATCTCGGAAGAGTTTTTCAAATTCTTCCCATGTGCAGTGCCATCTAATATTTTGATCAACACTCATCCACCACTTCCAAGCTTCATGAAAAAAACAATTTCTTATCTTCGAAGGAGTCATATTATATTGTTTTACCAACCTCAACCATTACATAGGATTTATTTCATCTTTATCTTCATCTCTTGTAAATTTAGGTATTTCCATTGAATTTTAATTGAGGTCTAATCCCAACCCTCAAATAAAAACCTCAATATATTAAGTATAAATATCTCAAATAGTTGTAATCCTTTCTCCAATATTATCTCCCATGTGTTATCTTTCCAATGGATTTTGAATCAACTCAATCGGACATTCCAATCAAAATTTATAATAGTTTTAAGTGAACATACCTTTGAAACCCTCATTTGGAGTCTGTCCTACTAGAAGACTTACTTATGATGCATCTCTACAATTTTGGCCCTTCTCAATTTGAAACTCTAACGTGTAGTACTCTGAAATTTCTTCTCTACAATTCCATGACTTTTACCAAAATTGGATGTGCCAAGTGGAAGTTATGGTAACTTCCCCACACCTTGTTGATTTTTGGAATTTTCAAGAGATCTCACTTGTATAGTGTTCCCCACGCAAAATAATTGTTGTATAATTCTGAAAATTGTACCAGAAATACTACAGATTGTCCATTATCCAATGAAACTTGTCACACTCAATTTTTATACTCTAGGAATAAGTTATGTTGGTTTTACCCGGAACACCTGTTTGAGACTAGTCAATAGGATTAGTTAGATACCCTATGTTCCATAGAGTGTATCTCTAAAACTACAATGACCCAGAATCTGAAATTTGTAGCACAGTTACTTTAATACATATTCTAAAAATTCTCCAGGTTTCTCCTTCTAACGATGCTCTAATAAAAGTTATATGGAAAATGAAAAAATGAATATCTTGAGGAGAAAAACCCTAGGATCGATGCTCTGATGCGAAATGTAATGAGCCAAATACTCAAAATATCATAAAACAACATAAGTATACACCATGTGTTAAATGACAACATCGATCACAACTCCAATATAGATAAGTTACACAATAACTCCTTAAAGAATAAGGGAACCCCCTCCAAATAACCAATTACCATTCATACTTCACAATTACCCTCTCAATAATGAATACATGATCTCTTATATATAGTTATTCACACGTTCACATGAGGTCCCTTTATCACTAGGCCGACCTTATTCCATATGTATTTACACATTACATGTAAATTTAGGACCATATGTGGCCCCCCTTGGGGTCATATCATATACATTTAGCCATATATATTCCCCCCTTGGGGTCATATCATATACATTTAGCCATGTATATGCCCCCCTTGGGTAATAACACTCTTCACCACAACCATGGTCCCTAAATTTTTTTTATGATAATCATTATGTCTAAAAAATTGTCTCCCCAATATACGAACTTGGAAAAACAAAGGGCTAAATTGTTTAAGAAGTGTCTTAGATAGAATTATGTATTTGAATGTCACCGGATTTAAAGAAAAATGAACCCTTATTCCGAGTGCCTACAGTTAAATATTTGCATAAGTGATAATAAAACTCTTGTGAAAAATCCTCCAATTGTTTTCCTTAAAAAAATAAGTTGTTGTTTGAAAACTGGAATCTTGTGATTATGTTCTAACTCACCCTTAAGATTTGCTAAAAAATCGATATCCTTAATCTACAAAAAAATTGGTTTCCTACCAAATAAAATAGTTGTTTAAAAAATGTAATCATATGATTATGTTATACTTTCCCTTAAGATTTGCAAAATCAATATCATTAACCTACAACAAAATTGATTTTCTGTCCTAAAAACCAAAACAAAGTGGTATCTCACATGTCCTCTCTCTCTGCATAAATTCACCCTTGATGAGTTATCAATATCCATTCTATAACCTAAGACAAACAACTCAGACTTTTCATCGGAAGCTTTGATCCATAGGTACATCAAAAACCTTGGCATTTATCCTCAAATTGCTTTCCCTGCCTCTTGTTGCAAGAGGCATACAAAGCATCTAATATAATGAAATCACAACATACCTGTGTTAACCCATACTGCCATAGTTGAATTAAAATCAGATTAATTCACAACAAATAGTGACGCCACAAGGGCACATCACAAGTGAGACTACACTCACACACCATATATTGATTTGATAAATTGCATACAATATATAGGCTAGGATAGCCCCTAACAATCTCCTGAATTTGTCGATCTGAAAACCACTCAAACACAAATCTAACAATCTGTTTTAACCATTTCCTAACTATGACATTTCTCCATTATTATCCAACACTCCTCCTTAATGGAGTAATGAATTTAATACAATAAAAATACTTAATTGTTGGACAACTGAGAGGGGGGGGGGTGAATCAGTTGTTACCGTGCTTAAACAATTATGCTTATTTTAAACTTTTTTGCAGAGCACTTAATGACAATCACAATAATGCATGGAAGCAAGCAATAGAACATTCAACATCATTCACACATATGAAATATACAGAAAAAGATATTTTCTAAGGAAACCCAGAAAGGGTAAAAACCTCTTCTTCTTGGTATGATAAGTAATATTTACATTCTGTACATTATGATACATATGAGCTCCAACTCATTGTGAGGCTACAACCTTTGTTTTGCAAGCTACCACTTGCTGAGAGCACCAACTCTCTGTTTTCTCTAGCACCTACTCGAAGGAAGCACCAACTCCCTGGTTTCTCTAGCACCCACTTGAAGGAAGCACCAACTCCCTGGTTTCTCTAGCACCCACTAGACGGAAGCACCAACTCCCTGAGTGTTCCAACACCAACTAAATGGAATCACCAACTTCTAGTCACACAAGCACCAACCTGTAAAATAGAGAACAACAGTTCTCCCTTGCACCACCCTGCCACCCTGGTTTCTCTGGCTGCAACTAGAGGGAAGCTACAATTCCCTGTGTTCAAGCACCCACTTGATCCTCTGAGGACAACAGTCCTCCCTGGCACCTCCCTACCACCCTGATTATAAATTTTTCTATATTATATAAATTTATCACAGTGATAAAATATTTATCAATGGCTTACTGGTCTCATCATTCTGCTACACTGCTCTGCTCTACCTACATCAGTTTCTTCCTGCACACCTTCCTTATGATTTATGTTCTTCTTCCTTTTATGCTTTGTGTGCCATGTCCCTTCTATGCACCATTCCTCTTCTGTGCATTTCAACTGCTGCACTCTGCCTCCTTCTACACACCTGAATTACTCTCAGCAACACCCAATCTCTTCTTTGTTCTTCATTTTTATTCTCTGTGTGCATCTATTTCATCCTCTATTCACAATGCTTCTACATGCTCTCCCCGTGTTGAGTGCTCTGCCTGATCATCATTGCAACTCTTCAGCTTCTCTGGTGGTTAAACACATGCCTCCATCATCACTGGGTGTTATGTCGAGATTCCTTAGCCTCTCCAGTAGTCGAGACTCTTCGTCTTCTCTGTCACAGTCGAGCTCATTCCCTTTGTTGTAGTTCTAGGCTCCAATAGTCTTACATCTGTCAATAGATTCTATGAATAGTCTTCATGCCACTGGAAGATGCCTCAAGACTCTTCATCTTCTCTGGCAATCACATTGAAGTCTCTTTGAGTCCTCTCGCAGAAACCATCAGTAGTTTCCAGCAGTGACACTGTGAACCTCCAAGAAAATGCCTCAGCAACTAAATCGCCAACTGTTCAAGAGTCATGATTCAGTTCTGCTAACTAAATCATAACTGATATATTAACTGTGAAGAGAAACATCATCCCTTTGATCATATTTCCAAGTATCCAACACCATTGGATTACAAGCACAGGGTCTCACATTGATTTCGCCATTTCGCAATTCGGTATTTCGACATTTCGACATTCCTTTGGTGAGGACTCTCGACTACCCAAGTCATGATCTCCGAAATGGAGATTAACTTCATTCTAGCTCCTCCATTGAGCCTTCATCAATGTGACCATAGGTTATGACCAAGGGCCAATTTTGAACACGCATTTCGTATTTTGTGTTTCAGGGATTCTGTGAAGAGTCGTCTCAACTCTCCATGTCCTAAAATCCGAAATGGAGCTTGTCTCTTCAATCTCTTCTCTACAAATCTTCGACAATGTGACCACCGACGGTGTCCAAGCGCTTATCCATAAAGAGCTTTCATAATTTCACATTTTCGCATTCCTATGATGAAGGGTCTCGACACTCCAAGTCGTGATCACTGAAATGGATCTTGGTTACACTAGCTCCTTCCTCCATCTTTTGCAGATGTGACCAATGGCGGTGACCACAACCTACACCAAAAGTTGTTTCCTCATTTCCACATTTCAGCATTTCAGAATTCCTTGTGATGAGATATCTTGATGCTCCATGTCGTGATCCCAAAAACTATGAAAAAGGAGCTTTGTTGGACTAGATCCTTCCCTTCTCATGACCACCAATGGTGATCATAGACAACACCAAAAGGCATTTCACAATTTCATTTTTCGGCAGTTCGCGATTTCGCATGACGCGAATTAGAGAGGTTAGGGAACCCCGTTCCTTTGACTTTCCAGTCAGCGAAATGATGATATTTTGCCACGTGTCCTATGGACCAAAAGGTCCATATTTTATCATGATTTCAAAACTTCGTGGGCCTTCATCATGTCTAATCAATGGTCCAGATCAATCCTTGGTCCGACGGCTAGGAATAAGTCACAGTTTCGCATTTCAACGTTTTGGAATTTCACGATTTCACATATCGTGAGTTCGAGAGGTTAGGGAACCTTGTTCCTTTGACTTTCCATTTAGTGAAATGATGATCTTTCTCCATGTGTCCTCTGTCTTCAATGACCAGGATCATTTCACAAATTCACGAGCCTTCGTTGTGCCTGATCAATGGGCCAGGATATCCCTTTGATTAATGACTCATATTAACTTGTGATTTCACATATCGCGAGGTTACTGTACTCCTTCCTTTGAACTCTCAGTCAATGATGATCTGTAATCATGTGTCCTTCCCTGACGTGGTTTGTTGATGTACCTGTTTTGGGATTTCGGCGTTTCGCATTTCGCAACGCCATGACTCCTATGATGAAGAGTCTCAACTCTTGACTCCTCTAACTTCCGGTATCTGAAACTCTAAAATGGAGTCTTTTTTGATGTGCCTGTTTTGGGATTTCAGGGTTCGCTACTTCAAAGGTTAAATTCCTTTGATCTTTGATTTCCTGGTCTGTGAAACTTCGAAATGGAGTCTTTGTTGATGTGCCTGTTTCAGGATTTCACCATTTCGCATTTCGCAACTTCAGGACTCCTATGATGAAGAGTCTTGACTCTTGAATCCTCCAACTCCTGGTATCTGAAACTCTGAAATGGAGTTTACGCTTCTGATATTTCCATGCGATCATCGTTGCGTTGCTAGTCTTTCCACTTTCTCTTGTTCGTCATCGTTGGGCTGAGCTTGCCATCAATGACAAACAAATACTATGCACTATCTCTTCTGATCTTATCAAGCTTGTTCTGCTGCGTCTTCCCAAAATACTTCTGGTGCCCGCCTGGCACATTCTTCCTGTACTTAATCCATCGTCGTTGTTGTACTTGCCATCAATGAAAAGAATATGTTGCCTATAAAACATGCCAACAATCTCCCCCTTTGGCATTGATGGCAACAAAGGCACCCAGACTCTTTTCTCCCCCTTTGACATCAATGTCAAAGAGCACATGCTCCCCCTAANGTTGCAGTATTTTTAGGAGGTATCAAATATTAAACCAACACAAACTCCCCCTGACAGGATGGACTCTCTTATTTGAGGCCTGCAGAATATTTGTATCTAAACCAGAGTCTTCTCCTTCTGATTCTTGGACCTATTCATCTTCAGCTTCCACTGTATCCTCTATAGAATACTCAAAATTGCTCACCTCTCTTACTGGGACTCCTTCATCAACCTTTTCTTGTCATAATTGGATGACTCCCCTTGTCATTGTTATCTCTCTGCTTCTGACTATTTTCCCCCTTTGTTCCTAAAAGTTTTGCTTTCCTTGACAAGGTATTTCCTCTTGTTATCTCTACATGATGTCATGTATATCATTTTCTAAAACATAATGTTTTTGTTAAGGATGTTATTGTTCTACTGAAACACTACATAATTGTAGCTCGCACTTTTCAAACATCCCTTAGATCTTCCCATTGATTCTCATCAATTTCTATTTCTACAAATTCATTTTTCTTCCATGATTCTTACAACCCAAGGCTTTTATGACCATATACATCACAAGAGAAAAACACTACAAACATTCTCACATCTACTTTTCTTTTTTACAAATGGAGAACCCGTATCAGGTTTCTTAGGAGCATTGATTTCTACTTTGTTGAGTCCAATACTAGATTTGTCATTTGTTGATCTCTGACTATCCAAGATTTTATCCAGGGTCATGGAACTGTTCAAGAACTTGATTTGGGTGTTTGACTTCTCAACCTTTAGAACTTTTGCTTCCAGCTTATGACATGATTCTTCTCCTACTTCTTCCATGGGATAAATGCTAACTGAACATTCTTTTATTGTATCTGAATCTTCTTCTTTACTTGCAGGGGAGGATTCAACATCAACATTGTTGTTTTTCCTTATGATTTTAGCCACCACTTGTCCTGAGTTTACAGACTTTATCTTAAAATCTTTGGAAAGGACCACCTCTTCACTGCCTCTGTCACACTTTTGACTTGTACTGAGCAAATTATGTTTCAGACCATCCACAAGAATAATGTACTGGGCATCTTCTTTGTCATTACTCAAACTCATCATCCCTCTATCCTTGATTTTACTGGGTTCATCATTTTCAAGGATCACATTTCCTGTTTTGCTTTTACTTATGGACATAAGCTTATCCTTGTCTCTAGTCATGTGTTTGGAACATCCACTATCTATATTATTGGAGGCCTTTTATTTTTGAGTTGAAAGTGCTAGACCACATTTTTCACTATCTTTCCTTTTCCATGTGCTGGCCTTTCTATCTAAGAACTTTATACCTAGATCTGCTTTGTAATTCTTCAGATGATAGTTTGCAGCTTTGTGGCCAAAGTTGTGACAGTTATAGCATTCAATCTCATTGTTCAATAGGTCAAAGTTATTGTTACAGCATTGTCTACTCATTGACT
>JASDQU010509494.1:3794-21750 GCA_032191745.1 Picea mariana
GAGGTTTTTCATGTGTTTGGAAAAGGCACCTCAGTAAATACGCATCATGCATTTGGCCTTCAATCAATTCGACCTATCTGATTTATTTATGTTTTGAAAAATCTGTGGTGGAATTCCTTTGTACTTATCATTTTCCCAGGTTGTGTGAAGGCTTTTGTTGTTGCGATATTGCGATGTTCTTCATAGGAATGTACTTTGCAAAGCGAGCACCTAGTCTATTTTCAATTCTCCTGCAGAGAATCCACACTTTGAACCCTTGCAATGAGAATTCATATTACTTTTGGTATGGTGTTGGTGTGTTTGGATGCCCCCACGCTTGTGCAGGACACAACTATATCATCCGCATTTCTACACAGGTGTATGGCTAGCAGAGGTGGCACTTGGTCTTTTTAAGACGCTATATTTTCAATCCTTGTGCGAAGAATCGACATGGGTCATCCTCTCGCACTGTTTTACTTTCACACCTCCGCATTTCTAATAGTTCTACATTAGTGATTGTGACAAGTGACGTAATTTGCATGATAGGTCACTGATTTATGGGACATTGATTTCCTCTGATTTATGAGGAAAGGGTAGACATATAGAACAAGGTGAAGCAAATGTGTTGCTTACCTGTGGGCTACTCGATGGTTTTTGTTTATGATTGCTACTATTTGAAAGGTAGTCGATATATGTAGAAAATACATTTTATCATATTTGGATTGTGCTCTTGTTCTTGGGGCAATCTCAACTCCGTGATCTATTTATTTTTGGATAATTTCCTAGTCAAAAGAATTTTTACTTAGTGATTTTGAGGTTGAACAGAAGGTTTTGCTATGGCCATATCTCCGCTCTCCACACAGTTATGCCTCTTGCATTGTCAACACTTAGTCTATTTTCAACACATGTGCGAAGAATTCATAGCATCTAGCCTTCTGCACTCGAGCACCCGACAATAGTTATTGGAGATGTTGAAAGTATTGATCTAGTATCTTGCTTTTATCGAGTGGTTTGCAAGATTAATTTATGTATTTGACAAATGCATGCGACTAGTTTCTTTGCTTATTTTTAATGCGCCCCATGTCGACGGACATAGTTGAATCTAATACAAATAAATTATGTTAATCTTGACATCAAACATTGTGATTGCTATGTGTCCCAAAACAATTCATTTTTATTATTTTATAATGTGTGGTTCATGCATTATGCAGTAACTCTGTTTCATTGAAATTTGCATTAGCATTCATGTAATGTTTAAGCAAATGAGTTTTCTTTTTTCAGTTGTATTGCTTGACCAAACCGTGGAATGAAATATTTTTTGGGTGTATCATATATCCCAAAGAAAATTAGTGGTTTCTTATTATTTTTCTTTTTTAGGGGTAGGTTAAATTGGTCAAGGACTATTTTAGAAACGATATAGATCAAAGAGAATCAACGTTAAACACACACACAAATAAGGTATGTTGGTTTGAGATTGTATTTATCATTTTATGTTTTCGATTGGTCAATGATATAGACATAGCTTAAGCATCCTTTGAATGACATAAACTAAAACCTGGAAGATACAATAGATGTAGAAAACTATGAAAACAAGGAGTAGAGCATTGTGCATGGCAATATTGATTATGTCCTCCATAGAAATGGTCTTTTTAGATTGGATGGATTTTCATATAGTCCTAGGGATCGTTTGTTTGATGCATTGCACATCCTGATGCATTTCCTCTACTCTTCCATTGAAATATGAAACGGATTAATACATATTTTCTTAGTTTGTTTGGACAATGGAAATAAAGAGGCATTGGAATCATATGAGCTTGAGATAGGATATGATTTGTTGTACGAATTGCATGGGATTCATGACATTAACATATATCTTTCAAAAATGTGGTTGTATGCATCTTCAAATGTACATGAAAATGAGAGACGGCTATGGAGATATAAATTTTTCATACGATGGTTAGTAAAATGGTTAAATATATCGATTGCAATTTGGCCACTAACGAGAAAAACAAAGTATTTGCATTTCAATGTAAATGCAAATGCAGATCCATATTGCATTTTGTTCATGATGCAAATACTATCAGCAACCACTACAAACCATTGTTTTACAAAAAACTAGCCAGATGCAATCTTGAACAACCTAGTATTTACTTGTCACCGATGTGCAAAAACCTTGAATACTATTGGAAATTTAATAAGGATAAGATGCATTCTTGTGGATTGAGCATAGCAATACAAGTGGTATCTACTTGCGGTGATAGTTTGTTCAGAGAATTTTTCTATTTGGTGGCCATAGACTTCAATGTACAATCATTGAGACTTTAAATTGTCCAATCCTTTTGCAATGCAATGAAAAGAGGTGACCAGAATGCATTGCATTGCTTGCACGAATATCTGAGACCTGGTCCTATAGCCAACAAAAAGTATTATGAATTGGCAAGAGTATCTTGTAAATATGGAAATTCCATATGAAAAAGGAAAGATAGAGGGTGGGGCATTATGTTTGTAATGGATATCATTCATTTTCAATGTAAATATCCAAGTGTGGTCCCTCCATCATAGTCATATTGTCGACTTGTATTTCGCTAAGTCAAATTGTGATAGAAAAATTGATGTGTTCTCATTTGAGACACATACAGTCCATGTTCACTATGAGCCATTGCTAAGGGAGAAGTACAGTGACATATTTGATCAAAATTATGACCAATGGACATTGGGTGCACTTAATACATGTGGAACCAAGTATGATAGAGATATAGTACTCACAATGAGAAAAAGTATGTGTGACAATGTATTGGTTCTTGAACATGTACCAAGAAGATGCCAAGATAGACACGATGCACATTGTGAGGATAAAATTACATTAGAAAATAACAATGTAGTGCTTGGAATGGGTTGCCATAAAGCAAAGAGAGTTGCAATTGAGAGTAGTAGACTTAGTTACCATAGACTAAAAAATATGGTGTGTGAAAAAAACAAGTACAACTATGGTTTCCTGGACCAGCATGGGGTGAAAAGGCATGTACATGGAGAAGATGGAAATTCAATCAATGCAATAACTAGTGGTAGTAAGAGATCAAGAGTGGCATGTAAAAAATTAAAACGAATATAGTCTAGTGCAAAAAATGGACAAAAAAGAAAAAGTGGATGTTCATGTAGCGAGCATATCAATGTAAAAAAGAAACAAGCACATCAACTCTATGTGAAATACATCCAAGACACACCTAGGAACAAATGTGCAATTTGTGAATAGTTGCATTTTTCAAAGAACAATAAATTCTTAAACGAAGAATTGAAAAAAGAATATCTAATCTTGATTGCATGTAAAAAAACATTATGTTCTAAGAAGATATGTTTTAGCCGCAAAAGAGCACTTGAAAATGGGAAACCGCCACGATTTGCAACACCCAACAAGATAATATGCAACATGCCATTACCAATTACAAGCACACTCTCAGAACTCGAGGAGAAACTTGTATCACTTAGAATTGTATTTGCACAAATTAGACAATGGGGCTACAAATGATCACAAATGGGCTTGACAGGCTCGATCATCAACGTGCATGTTCATATGGATATTGTCCAAAAAGAAATTCCAAAATCCATGGATGAAACTATGACAATTGGACTTGCATTGAAAATACAATTGCAATACAAAAATGCATATCAAACCGAAAGAATACGTGTAAACATTGTTATAAGAGCGTTAAAATAATTATGTTTCAGAGCTTTATACAAGGTTGGAAACATTAATATAAACAAGATAGCAACATGAAATGATGTTCTCCAACAAGATAGTAAAGAATGCATAGAAAACACAAATTTTGATTGTGAGAGTGATATGGAGATAGCATCGGATAGTGAGAGATCTAGTGAAACTTTGGAACATAGATTCATAGACTCACAATGCATCCATGATTTGCAAGAGAAGATCATTGAAGTTACACCTGCTGAAGGACAACATCCACTTGGAATAATCATGGACAAATATGTAGAAGAGATGAATTTTCCAACCCTGTTCTATGGGAATTCGCATGATGATGACACTGTAAAAAGATTTAGTTACCAAAAATAGTGAAATGGGAATTGCTACATGCTAGTGGTGATTTCTCATATCACACAACAAAATTATTCTTCAAAACGATGAGAACAATAATCGGCAAAGTGATTTCCTACATGTGGATACAAATAAGAAAGGGAAAATTACAAGGAAGAAAGTCACTGGCAAAAGATGTTAAGTACAAACCCAATTTAGAAAAGTCACTTAAACCTGATATTGGATACATAGATTTCAAAAATATTTGCATATTAAAAAATATTTGTTTGCAATGATACGACAACTCGGGCCTATGACCTTTTTCGTCACATTCACGAGTGCAGAGCATCAATGGCATGAATTGGTATTTGCATTGACCGATTTTTATAGGAATAGAAAAAATGTAAAGCACTGTGAAACATTGGAAGACAAGGAAATTGATTACCCAATAAGAAATGACCCACTCACTTGTAGTCATTATAAAATCAATGCTTTGAAGCAATTTATATGTAGTGATAAAAATAATTTTGGGAAAGTATCGGAAAACTAATTTGTGACAGAGTTCAAGAATAGAGGAAGCGAGCATGAACATGGGTTGTTGTGGATATAAGATGCATCGATATATCGAAAGGATAGTGATTTATAAATTGTAAATTTTTTGGACAAGTACATAGCCTACAACACAGATCATTTGCATCCATATCTTGCCAAATTGCATAAGCATTCCCATACAAAAATCTGTAAGAAATGAAATAATTCACATTGTCGATACAATTTCCTACCACCAATGAGAATGAAAATGATTCTTGAACCAATTGAGTTATCAGACAAAGTTGTTAACGAAAATCCAAAGTTCTTGTTTGCATCACTAGACCAAAAAAACTATGACAATTTAATTAGCTTCAAAGACTTCTTGATGCAAATGGGAGTAGCAGAGGATGAGTACTTGTGCTAATACAATGCACAATAAAACAACTGACTATTTTCTTGAAACGAACACCTTCACATATTTAGAACAACAACTTTTCAAAGGACATGCCAAATTTTTGGAATGCAAACACAGATGCACAATTCGTTCTAAATGCATATGTGGTAGCATCGTATTGCAGTTCATATATGAATAAAGTTGACAAATCTATGACAAATTCACTTAGAAGGATAAACAAAGAGCTTGAGAAAAACAAAATTGATGTTATGCAAATTATACATACACTTGGAAATACAATGTTGAATCTTCAACAAATGTTTTCCTAGCAAGTAGTCCATATTGTGATTGCTCTGACACTAAATAGCGGTTCAAGAGCGTGTATCTTTATAAATACATCTCCAATTGATCAACACACATTTGTCCTTAAGCCATCCTTTTTATTGAAACAATAACCCATTGAATCAAAAGATGTCACGTGCCACTCTATTCTTGATTACTATTGAACGACCACATGCCATTAAGAATATCTTCCTTGATGAATTTGTTTCCAAGTACATAAAATATGGTAGACACATATCGAAAAGGAAGAAACCAAATGTGATACAATTCGTCAAATATAACAAGTACATTGATTATGGAAATTTTTGTAGAGAGAAACTATTGCTATATGTTCATTTCGAAAAAAATGAATCTACATTAAAACATAACTAGCCTACATGGGAAGTTGCTTATTGTTTTCACAAAACTACAATACAAGCCATTGAAACTAAGTTTACATACAATGAAAATCCAATGTGGGGTGATATGGAAAGTGTTATTCAGAAAGTAGACAATGATCTTCTCGACATTGATGGTACATTGACAGAATGAGGAACAAGCTCATCTCACTAGGAACAATACGATTTGTCACCATATTTGTAGTGTGTTGGAGGACAAAATAGAAAAAGATCAACTAATCTTGGATTCCAATTCACAGGTCATCCATTTTTGCTTGACAATAGGGAATATTACATACTTAGAATAATGTTGAACAAAGAACAACAAGCAATCATGAAAGATATTCTGCTAAGGAAATTAAGGGACATGCAAACGCCATTGTACTTGTTTCTTATGAGTGGAGTAGGAACAGGGAAAATCTTCACAACAAAAATGATATTTTGAATGCCTATACAAATACATGATGCAGATAACACCATTGATCCTTTGAAACCAAAGGGATTGATACCCACATATACAGGTAATGTCGCTTACAATGCAGGTGKAACAACAATCCATTATGCATTTATAATGCCTTTCAACTAGTCCCAGTTCATTCCACTTAGTAGAGAAATGTTAGACACATTATCAAAGATTTATCATGAACTAGAACTTGTCCTCATTGACGAAGCTTCTCTAGTCAGAATTTGATTCCTATTTTCCATTGATGGTCGACTAAGAAGAATAAAACATGTACAAACAAAGTACTTTGGAAAAACATATATGGTATTTTATGGTGATCTTTATCAAGCACAACCCATACATAATCGTCTGATATTTGAGCACCCTACCATGAACATGCAAAGAATAACATATGAATTTGGGAGAGATAGCGTAAAGTGCTATGAATTGCATACTACAACGTGACAAACAAATGAAAAGTTTATTGCAATTCTAAATAAGATGCGAACAAATAGCCAAACAAGAGACGATCTAGAATATATCGACATGAATTGCATTTGACCTACTCCAAATCATCCAACATTCCCTTATATGTTTTACAAAAACAAATATATTGCATTTCATAATAGGTCTATGCTATCGCTTATGCCTAGAAATGAACTTTTAATCAATGCAATTGATGAAGAAGAAGATGATTGTGGTAGTGTGCGATGACATGAACATACAACAACTTTTCCTTCACAACTTATTCTAAAACTAGACATGCTTGTTGAAATATATGCATGTAACTACAATTCGCAAGATGGTTTAGTGAATGGTGAAGATGGAATAGTCAAAGCATACACCAAAACATAAAAGGTTGATGTTTTATGGATAAAGTTATATGATCTGCACATTGGACATCGCCAGGCTACAAGGTTAGATTATTTATATAGCATAGACATTTTTCATGAGTGGATACCCATATTGCAGATAGTGAAATCAATATCAACAACAACAAGGACGGGTTATTTGAAAATCTGTAAACAAATCCTAGTTCAGCTTGTGCATGTACAATACATAGATCACATGGTCTAATGCTGGACACTGTTGCATTTGATCCTGCTAGGGTGCGAAGACATGGATTAGTTTATATAGCGTTGTCGCGTGTAAGGAGCACAAAGTCTTTGTATCTTCTAAGTCCTTTGACAATGGATAACTTTAACATTAAACAAAATATCATCGCTGAGACGCAACATCTATGCAGCGATGCAAGCTAGAATCTACAATATGATTGGCGGTCTTTGCAATTGGAGTCATGCATCTCAATTTTTTCACTAAACATGCATAGTTTGCATGCACGTATCAATGACATATCTAGTGACTATGATAAAATGCAAACTGATATTTTGTGCATTTAAGAAATATATATGATATTGTCGATACAAAATTAGCAGTTTCCAAGTTTCAATTGTATGTCGAATTGCAATAAACATGGCATGATGATACTAGTTAAAAAACATCTAAAAATAACTAGAGATTTAAAAATAATCTTTAAATAAAAAGCTACAACTTTTTTGGACCTAGTTGTTCGCGCGTTGCTCTGCGTGAGCCTCCCTCTATGTACTTCACTCCACCGCAATGGCTTCAAGAGGGGGCTCTGAGCCTCCCCCTCCTCCTCCACCTAAGCTCACAACCTTTAAAAAGTTGGTTGAGGCTTGTAGCAAACTACCAGTCACACCCTCACAGCAAAAATTTGTGAAGAAGATGGACTCCATCCCATTCGTTGCCCTCCCAACTGAAGATCCCTGTCATGTTGCTCTAAACATTAATGAATGAGGTTTGATCGGTCAATTTATAGGATTATGGCCTTCTCCAAAATCCATTGAAGCTTGGGTTCAAAGGAATTGGAGACCACTTGTCTCTGAAGGCATCAAGATCCATTTATTTGGGAAAGGATACTTTGTTTTCATCTTTGACAATGCTGAAGAAAAAAATCTAATCTTCAGAAACATACCATACTTTATGGGCCCCCAGGGGCTGTATCTGAACCAGTAGACGTCGGGCTTTGATCCATCTCAGGATGTGCCTTCGACGGTCCCAGTCTGGGTGCGTCTCCCCCACCTGCCTCTGCACTGTTGGAGCCCGAAATCCTCAGAATATATTGGAAATTCCCTCGGAAAATACATCGACAGAGAAGAAAGGAATGACCAATAATCATGTGCATGAATCTGCATGGAGGTGGACCTGAAAATAGGGCTCCTGGAGGCCATTAAGTTAACAGTGGCAGACTAGTCACATGTGCAAGAACTGGACTATGAGTAGTTGCCTTTTAAGTGCAAGCATTGCCATGACTACGGGCACTTTGCAAGAAAATGTAAAAAGAAGGCCGAGGAGGAAGCAAAGAATTCGAACGGGGAGCAATGGATGAAGGTGCATAAGCAAGCCCCTACAAAGCAACACAGTAAGCCTTGTTTGAAAGGGACCCCTGCAGGATCCACTGCGCCCAGTATAGAGCAGCCTCAAGTGGATGGGAACATAGATCCTCCTCGGACAGATTCATCCTCGAACCCTTTCGAACCACTCAACACTTAGGAAGACCCCCTGGTGATAGCTCTTGATGTGGATCAGTAGGCCCCTCTCCCAACAATTGAAGGCAACAACGCAGGGGCTCTCCCCACTCAATCAGATACCCAAGTAGAAGGCTCTTCTTCCCCCTCCTATGCATACATGACAAGCAAGAAACCCCCATAAATGTCAGGCTCATCAGAAGATGAAACTTTTGAAAGATCATCAAGAAGAGTAGGAAGGAAATCCCTCAAAGAAGCAAGAGAGGTAGAAGCAGAGAGGCATAAAATGCAAGGAAACTAATCCACTCTCGAAATGTCCATTGGATGAAATACTAGAGCAATGCCACCGAATGGAGGCCCCCCTTCTTCCTTTCCCAGTAAATAATGCATATAGTCTCTTGGAACTATAGAGGCCTAGGGAATCCTATGAAAATCGAAGCTGTGAAAGATCTTTTGAAGGCATAATCACCAGAGATCCTCATGCTCCAAGAGACAAAAATAGAAGGGGAATCCCTTCTTGATCTAAGCCAAACGAAATGGAAATGAAATGATGGAAAGGTGATAAGTGCAAGGGGTACTTTTGGAGGGCTTGCCACGGTCTGGATCAAAGATCCATTTCAGCTTGAAAGCTCCTTCAAGACTTAGCACTGGATCTATACCGAGCTCCACCACAAAACAAGTAAGATCACAATTTCTCTAATCAATCTTTATGTACCAGTTCATTTTGTTGAGAAAAAATATTGCTGGCAAACTCTATTTGACTTTGTAGAAGTCTACTCTCCCAGGAAAATCATAGTTGCAGGGGACTTAAACATTGTGCTAGAACCAAAAGAAAAAAGAGGGGGCATCATGAACAAGGATCAATTGCCCCCCCTTGTAGAGGATTTGATACAGCAGTGGGACCTTCTTGACCTTAAACCCAAGAAGGGATTATACACGTGGATGAACAATAGAACAAGGGCTACACACATTTATGCTAGGCTCGACAAGTTCCTAGTGCAGAGAACCCTCTTGTTGGATAATAAATTAGTGTTCACCGAAATCCTTCCAAAAACTACCTCGGATCACAAGCCCATTCTCCTGTAGTTGGATGAGGAAGAAGACTTAGGTCCCATTCCTTTTAAATTCATCCCTCAATGGATTGAGAAGGAAGGGTTCATGGAAGTAGTAGCCAAATCCTGGTCCACACAGGTCACCAGCTCACCAAGTTATGTTTGGGAGCAGAAATTAAAAGTAACAAAAACAACTCTTAAAGAGTGGGTCAAATCTCCCTCCAACCCCTACAATGCAAAGAGGAAAGAGGTTGTCCAATAGTTAGCAGATATCCAGCTGGACATGGAAATCCAGGACATAACCACTCATATTTTGGAGAAGGAACAAGCTGCCTAGTATGCCACTTACGGAGCTTACAAACATGAAGAGGAGTACTGGAAACTAAAGTCCCAAAGATTGTGATTGGAAGCCGGTGATCGTAACATGGATTTCTTCCATAGGCAGTACCAAGCACGTCTCTCACAAAACCACATCTACGAAATCACCTCAGTATATGGGACAGTCTCCAAAGGTTTTGTTCAAATCAAGGCAGCAACATAAACTCATTTTCAAAATCTCTGCACAAAGGATGGGATAGGAAATGAGGTGTTTTCCGCCGACTTCCTTTCCCATATGCCTCATCTTGTCAGTAATGAGATCAATGCAAGCCTCTTGAAACCATTCTCCGAGGAGGAAATCTGCAAGGTAGTCTAGCACGTGGAGTCCGACAAAGCCCCAGGCCTTGATTGCTTCTCCATACATTTCTACAAAGCTTGCTGGATAACTATCAAGACAGACTTATTGAGAATGGTTAAAGATTTACAAAAGGCCAAAGTGGGAGGAAACACTAACTCCACATTTCTTTCCTTAATCCCTAAAGAAGTGAATCTGGTCTCATTTGACATATTCAGACCTATCTCACTTTGCAATGCCTCCTACAAAATCCTCTCGAAGATTCTGGCAAACAAACTAAAACCCTTGCTCGGTCAGCTAATCTCCCCCACCCAAGGTGGATTCATCAAAAGGAGGCATATCCTGGATAATGTGATTCTTTTCCAAGAAGCCATTCACTCAAGCTTTCAGAGGAAGGAACAAGGAATGCTCATAAATCTGGACATGGCCAACGCCTTTGATCAAATCAAGTGGTCCTTTCTTTACAAAGTGTTGCTCTGATATGGATTTAGCTTAGAATTCGTAAATCTGATCAAAGCTTGCATTGAAAAGCCCTGGATTGCTCCTATAATAAATGGTCGGCCTGCTAACTACTTTCAAGCAACAAGAGGGATAAGGCAAGGTTTCCCGCTATCCCCCTTTATGTATATTTTGATGGTAGACACCCTGAGCAGAAAACTGATAACTGAAAGGAATTTCGGGGCAATTATGGGCATCCGAATGGCGAAAGGAACATAATCAATCAACCACACTATATTTGTTGATGATTCCCTTCTCCTGGGAGGATCTTCCCTTCGAATTGCAAGGGCATTCAACGAGACTATCCAAAAAATTTGTTGCATATCAGGAGCGCTGGTCAACAAAAGAAAGAGTGTTGTGTATGGTTGGAACACGGAGGATCAAATCATTCTGAAAATTTCCTGTCTCTTGGGTTTTCCTGGATTTGCTTCCTAGGATAAAATCAATTATCTAGGCCTACCTCTAACACTGGGAGCAAATAGACCTTTTCTTTGGATGGAAGTTATTAGCAAAATTAAATCTAAGATAGTAGCTTGGGGATAAAAGTGGATTAATAATGCTGGCAAGTTGATACTCATCAAAGTAGTCATGTCCTCCCTCCCTATCTATCAGACATCTTTTCTTATTGCTCCAAAGGCGATCACTGAGCAGGTTTCAAAGCTGATCAGAGACTTCCTATGGCGTGGAGGTAAAGGAAATCAGAGAAATTTTCATCTAGTCATCTGGGACTTAGTAAAATGACTGAAGAGAGAAGGTGGACTCCAAGTAAGAGATGCCTGCCTGGCCAACATCGCCTTAGGAGGCAAAATTTTATGGCAGTTGTTCTCCAAGAGATACCACCATGTAAGTCTTCTCCTCTGGAAGAAGTATCTCAAAGGAGTCTCAATGAGAAATCTACAGACTTATAGCACCCCCAAAGGCACCTAGTTATGGGATATATGTAGAAAAGTTATTGATTTATTTAAACATCAACTTTACAGAGTCCCCGAGAATTTCAAAAGAACCATGCTCTAAATAGACAACATTATGGGCAAACCTCCTCTTAAAAACACAGTGGAATTAGCAGAGCTTCGGGAGTGGCTTTCCCATCTCGGGATGCATAGTCTAGCAGACATCTCTACTTGGGACAAAGATGGTTTCTGGGCAGATTGGGTTTTCCCTAATCTACCAACGCATCTACTCCACTAGAAACACCTTCTCCTTGACGCAATGAAGGATTCAACTCCTTTAAGTCTCCATGGTGCTGATATTTGGAGTTGGGGGAAGATAGGCATATACACAACAGCTCAAGGATACACAACTTTACAAGTCCATCATCCCCCAGTTAATAACCCTACAAATTGGAAGCAAGTTTGGGACAACTATGACCTCCCAAAGATCAACTTTTTCATGTGGGTGCTCCTGCACAGGCGTGTGCTGACTAGAGAAAACTTAGAAAAACGTGGCATCCATGGCCCGCACAGATGCATTTTATGTCGTATGGCCCCTGAAGGTATAGACCATCTCTTTGTGGACTGTCTATTTTCCCAATCGGTCTGGGCTCTTACGCTCCAAGGCCTCAATGTGATCGCGCCCTCCCAGATCGCAGTTGGCACACTCTTTGGCTCTTGGCAAGATCAGTATCCATGGGTAATAAAAGATAAATCAATGTGGAACCGTGTCGGGTCTTCCATCTCCAAGTTCATGTGCTAGAAGATCTGGCTTGTAAGAAATGACCTTATTTTTAATAACACAACGCATACTCCTTTGACAGCTGCGGCCAAAGCCAAGGCGTATTTGGTGGAAGCCTTGGGAAACTACTCGGCAAAGCTTGACATCTCTCTCACTTTAGAGGAAAGAAAATGGATGGGCACTCTCTTGTCTCAGGGTAGGATGAAGAACATAGCTCTCCCATATACCAATCCCACTTGGTGCATAAGAACTCCGGATGAAGAATTCCAAGTCTGGTGGAGAAAGCAAAATAAGGTAACAGTCTTCTTCGAGGATGCCTCTAAAGGGAATCCTGGGATTGCAGGAGCAAGTGGAGTGATCTACTCCCACGATGGTTCCCGTGAAGACAACTTCAGCTGGGGGATAGGGCAAAGCACAAACAACCAGGCTGAAATCCTTGGGTTGTTAGAAGGCTACCAGATCACCCAGGAACATGGAAACAAATCTCTCCAAGTCTTCAATGATTCAAAAATTTTGATAAAAGCCTTAAACGCAGAGGAGCATTTCACCAATCTAGCTCTCAATGAGGCTCTTCAGGGACTTTGGGGTTCCTTCCAAAGCTTCACCTCCATCGACTTTTATCACATCCTCCACAACTTGAACAAAGAAGCAGACAAAAAGGAAAATGAGGGTTGCAGCTTTCCACAAGGAGCTTTCAGAAAGAATGATGAGGCACCTATGTTCAGTCCTATTTCATAGCTGCAAGTTTCAGTTCCATGCAATGACAAGAAAAGAATAGATTGTATCAAGGAAAGAGAGACGAAGACTATATGTAATACTGGTTGATTTGGCCACGACCCAACAAACTCTACTTTCAATAAAAATTAACCATTTCAGTTAACAAAAAACATCTACCAATATTGGAACATACCCATTTTGAAGAACTAAATGTAGAGGTGTTTGTAGCAAGAGTAACAATCAAAGGATTGCATATTGCAATAATGAATATCTATGCAACTCCATCTGCAATTTTGGTGAGCATAGTGAGTGCAATTGCAAAATCATTGTGTAATTTTCATTCGAATGAAATCATAGTTGTTCTAGGAGAACTCAATATTGACATGTGCCAACGCAACGAGAAAACAAAAAAATTGGAAAATTAAATGCACGGTCACAATCTGAATTTCTTCTTGGACAAAAAAAAAAATGTACAAAGAACGTTAATTGATCATATCTGGTCAAATTCGAAATATGAACAATCCAAAAATATTATATTAAATACATATTCGAGTGATCATGATACAATTTGTTTTCTACCTTCAATCTGAAATGCATGTAAATCATAATAAACATTGGCATATTGGAGTACATGGACATTGGAATACAAATTTTATTTCCTTTGTGTTGAACCAATGCATGTTTTCATATTCTTGTTGCATATTTAGAAACTTCTTGTGTCTATGTTGGTTCAATAAATTGTGTTGAACATGACAAGCAGATGCCATAGAACATATCTTGATCGTAGAGAAAACAAAACATGGACAATTCACATTATGTTTGCATTTCGGTAACATCTGCTTGCATCTCTATTTATGTTTTTCGATGTACAACACATCAAAACTGTCACCAATAATTAAAAATAAAATAGGGCAAAAAAAAGGGACATCAAACAAGAATTTAGAAGGTAAATATTTCTAATTTTATGTGTATAGTATTGATTTGCTTTTCATATGTTATTTGTTAATATTGTATATTTCATGTCATTTTGACATAGGGGTTTATTTGCATGTTCATTGCATTTCATGTACTACTTTGACATCAAAATGAAATAGAAGAAATGCATGAGAGCAAGAAGTTGAAAGCAATACATGAGAAGAAACTAATGGACAATGTCTGAACATGAGGTTCAGCCATAACAATAACGCAACGAACGCTTTTTTTGATGGTAAATTATATACATGTAGTAATATATATTCATATTGCATGGCAATGTGTATAATACAAATTTCATATTGCATGGTAATATGTATAATCGAAATTGCATATTGCATATGTGGGTATCCTATCCCTAGCGAGTTGAAAATCTAGTGTTTGTCAAGATTTCATGAACAAAACTCAAAAGCGTCTGCATATTAAATGTGTAGTATCGAACTTAAAAAATTGTCACCTGAGAGGACCTAATAACCAAGTGGACCACTTAGCCTTCTCTCAAATGTGAATGGACAATCTATTCAAGAAAAATTCTTAGACTTGTACTAATTGGATGATAGTCTAGTAACACGGTAATAAACATAAGGCATTAAAATAGATATCCATTGAATTAAAAAAAGACATGTTGACTTGAAGAAAAGAAACTACACTTTGTATTATTTTCATTTGATACCAAGAATACATACAAGAGTAGACTAGTACATTTCATAGAACTGTACTACGTATTCTACTTATTTCAATAATGGTTACATTACTCTGCACCATGCACTCTGCCTTCTTAATATGTGGTCATCCTATCATTTGACACTTATCTAGAAAAGCGTGATAATATTTGTGAACAATATGATCTTATTTATTTATATCTAGTCATCCCATGACTTGACGCATCAACTAGTACAAATAAGAAAGAACAGAAAACAAGGATAATGTTTACAACTGGTCAATTATGGTTTATTTCCCTACATAGATTGCACCCTGTTACAAACTTCTAATACTAGAATTTGGTGCTTAACATAACTCCAACACTATTAGGTTGGTTTTCCTTGAGTGAACTCATACTGCCACATCAAATAGATGCTATCTTGAATTGTGAGAGTTCTGAATGTGACTAGGTTGGATACCCACACAATTCTTGAGTAAATGCAAATCATCTATTTGGGTTGTGGTTGCAACCTGACACGGCTTTTCCAATGAGTATAGTATTCCTGGAGGTACCAGTTGGATTTGGTCTACATTTTTCCCAGGTCTCGACCTCTGTCTTCTTGGGTTCGCTCTGGACATACAAAGGACAAATGTCTTTCATCCTGCAGCCCAGAAATCCAAACAGTGACTAGACCAAGTCCTGCATCTAGAACTTGGCCTAGTTACTCGGGCATGCATAGCATTATAATCAACTAATTGCTCCAATGGACAGGGCCACAGTCATCCTTGTGTCTGGTTCATCTCACTTGATAATGGGGAAGATGTGGCCAACTAGAACTGACAAAGAGCACAGTCTGTAGAATGGGGCAGGCAAGTTCAACAAAGGTGTTGATCCATGGTGACACAAACAATAGATGTTGTCTTAGAGAGTTGGCATATCGCATGATCTTCGAAGCATATTTCAAGCAATTGTTTGGCTAGGATAAACATCTTACTCATGAACTATAGGTTGGGTTCCCTTCCCAACAATTTCATTCTCAGCATCAACCAATGTGAGAAAGAAACCTTAGGAGTGCAAGTCGTTTGCATGAACTGAGGACTATACAAAATCGCATGCATGCTAGGAAAAGCCATGGATGAATGGACTTTGTGATGGAACTAGAATTCTTGAGAAAAATGGACCTTATGACTAAACGAATGGTAAAACTGCTCAATTGACAGTTGATGGGAGCTCTATTTGTGGAGAAATGGAGGTTGGGTGTGAATACTATGGTCCTTGCAATTCGTATAAATAGTTGGGAAGACAACCAAAAATTGGTGCCCAGATGTTCCCATTTTATGTCCAACTCCATGCATCGATGTTCCTAAAGTGATATGTTGTAATTCGGTTCTAGGTTTCTTTAATGTTGTGTCTAACGACAACGATTCTTTGTATTGTTGATATCCCTTACATAGTGTGGCATCATAACTTTCCCCCTCCATCGCAACTATGTGATATAGATGGATCATATTACGTGATGCTTCAGTGCTATGAAACATTGTCTAGCCCTTGCATCACCTGTGCAAGTATGTCGTCATGTCTTGTATTCTATGTGCTACCCATAACTTCGCTTTTTAGTTGATATCTGCCAAATATGTCGACCTGTCAACTTGTCTTGTTCTCTTGTGTGATTGGAACAGGTCATGTCCCACTAATGGATCTACAATAACACCTATTTTGTGCATTGTTATCTACTTAGTGTGCTAATATGGTGCTATGCTATAGTGGCTCGTGCAATGCTTTGAGACCTCGCAATGAATTTGACATGTGTTCATTAAAGTATCCCTCTAGTAGTCTTCCATCCATAAATCCTTTGAGTTGTTGACACTTCATTATTGTTTACTTTGTTGCTCATGCTTTGTTGATGTGTACTGAGCCAAATGGAGCTACTCAATGCATCAACAACTTCCCAGGTTCTTTGAGGAATTTGCTGCAATATAACAACGCCAAAGATCCTAGCTATAATATGTTGTGTTGAATCTTAGAATCCTACTATGCTTTCTCTGTCTACTACTCAACCACTTAGAGTTTTGTAGTATTATGTATTGTGTGGTGTACAATGTAATTTTTTGTATTGCATAGTTAATGTGCATTTGGTGAGAAAAAACAAAGAAAGGAAAAAAAAAGAGAGCATATGTCAATGTAAACATAGTATATAATATATTGTATGTACTTGGCGCTCACATATTTGGTGTTGCAAGTAGAAGAAGTTCAACCAATTAGGGGCATATTAGTACTCGTCCATTGCAAACATCGGCCCAACAACGGAGTTAGAGGAAAATATCCATAAGCTATTTTTTTCTTCTAGACAGCCTGATAATAACCAAGACATGGGCATATATTTATAGGCGGTCTCTTTTATACATGGTGAATAAATAGCGCTAGGCACCTATGCAATTTGGAATTTGTTATTTTTATTTCAAGCAAAGAGGGAATACCTGGAATTGAATCAACCAATGTTGTAGACCCAAGTGCAACAGGAACAGGACCAGGTGAAGAAACTATCAATGTGCAATAGAAACAATTGGAAAGGTATGTATATAAATATGTAAATTATGCAGTTGGGCAAGAAATATGTATAAATTACTCTTCATATTGCTTATTTTCTATAATTGTTATACGATGATGTAGCTCTACAATTCGGAATATTGTCTCAATAGAGCACCTAGACAGTCGCAAAAAATGACAAAGGAAGGGTATGCTTTTCCATGGTCAAGGATTTATCGTTTATATGCTAATATATCTTAAGTCAAATTATATAACAATTACAATATTTTATATGTCTGTTGCAGATGTTTGAGACATATAAACATTTCTTTGCTTTGTTGGTACAACAATTGCAAATAAGAAAATTTCTCGTTTTCCTATTTAAAAATATAACCATAACACATGAAAAATAAAATGGATTATGTGCAAGAAAATCGACAATTATAATGCAAGTCACAAGAGAAACAATTAAAGATCTGAAAAAACTAGGTGCCTCAATAAAAGTTGTAAGTATAGATTGACAACTCTATCTACAAATTTTGGTATACAAGATT
>JASDQU010509495.1:11705-42573 GCA_032191745.1 Picea mariana
TGTCATAAATTACCTTCTTTGGTATTCCATGTAATCTAAAAATTTATTTCAGAATTTTTTTTGCAATATGAACAACTTTGTAAGTAGACTTTACAAGTATAAAATGAGTAGATTTACTTAACTTGTCCACTACTACCATAAATGAGTCATGTTGTTTTTGAGTTTTTGGAAAACCTATAATAAAATCCATTGATATCAATTCCCATTTCCATTCGGATATAGAAAAAGGCAGTAATAAGCCGAATGAATGTTGATGTTATGCCTTTACTTGTTGACATTCTAAACACTTGGACAAATAGGGAGTTGCATCAGTTTTCATATGAATCCAATAAAATTGTTTCCTTAGTGTTGTAACCATTTTTTGATATACAAGATGGCCTAAATAAGGTTTCTTATGAATTTCATTCAAAATTATTAGTTTTAAATCCATTGAATTTGGCATGCAAATTATGTTTTAAAATTTCAGATTTCCCTCTTGGTCAATTTTTAAATATGTCTCGATTGAATCCTCTTCACTTTTCAACAATCTTTCCTTTATTTTTGTATATTCATCATCCATTATACTTGCCGATTTTATTTTTTCTTTGAGATCGTGGTCATATTTGCTCATGATTATTTCACAAATGACACATGTTCTTCTACTAAGTGCATCTTCCACTTTATTTTATTTTCGCTTAATATGTTTGATTTCAAAATCAAATTCACTTAGGAAATCAATCCACCTTTCATGACGTGCATTTAATCCTTGTTGGTTTAACAAATACTTTATGCCATTGTTATGTGTTAAATTAAAAAAATTCCTTACTATTAAGGAATGACGCCACATATTTAATGCATGAATCATAGATGCTAATTCTAATTCATGTGTCACATAATTATGTTTGTGATCCTTTAACTTTCTTGATTCATAAGAAATCACATGTTCTTACTGCGACAAAATTATGCCTAACCCCTCCCTGCGAGCATCGATACAGACAATAAAATCATTATAAGGGTTGACAACCTTAAGAATAGGTGTTGTAGTTAATCGTTATTTTAACTTATTGAAACTTTCCACACATTCTTGTGACGAGATAAACTTTACCCCTTTTTTCTATAAAGACATAATAGGAAAATATATTTTAGAAAAGAAAAGTTCCTCTGTAATAATGGGTTATTCCCATAAGTGATCGTATTTCTGCAATGTTCGTGGGTTTAGGCCATTCTACAATTGTCTTTATTTTTTCTGGATCTACTATTATCCCATCCTTTGAAATAACATGTCCCGAATATTGTATTTCCTTCTCATAGAAGTCACAGTTGCTAAATTTGGCGTAAAGTCGATGTTCTCGTAATGTTTGTAACATTATTCTTAGGTGTTCATGTTCTTTTTCTGTTTTTTAATAAATAAGAATATCATAAATAAAAATCAGAATGAACTTATCTAGATATTGACTAAATATATTGTTCACTAAGCACATGAAAGTTCTTGGTGCGTTTGTGAGTCCAAATGGAATCACTACAAATTCATAATGTCCATATCGCATTCGAAAAGTTGTTTTGTTAATATCCTCATCCTTGAATCTGATTTAATGATAACCAAATCTTAGATCAATCTTAGAAAATATTTTCGCTCCTCCCACTTGGTCAAATATGTCATTAATTCTTGGTGGAGGATACTTATTTTTTATTTTCATTTTATTTAGTTGTAAATAATCAATGCATAACCACAACATCCCATCCTTGTTTTTGACAAATAAAATTGGTGCTCCCCATGGTGATACACTGGGTATGATATATCCTTTGTCTAACAATTCATGTATCTATATTTTTAACTCTTTTAACTTAGGAATAATCATCATGTAATTTATCTTTGACACAGGGGTAGATCTTGGTATTAAGTCAATAGAAAAATGTATTTCTCCTAGGAGGTAACTCTGGTATTTCCTCAGCAAAAACATCTTTAAAATCCTGTAAAAAAAATTAATATTCTGAATTTAGTTTTTCATCATCATTTTGTATATTCATGACCTAAATTTCATATAGTTGACACCCCTTCCTTATGGATTTTTGAAGTTTCGTAGTTGGTATCCTTCATACCGAAATTGGTTTTCTTTGTCATTGAACTATTATGTTTACACTGCCTTCATCTTGGTATAAAAATGTCTTTTCGTAATAGTTTAGTAAAACCTTGTGTGATTCCAACCAATCCATTCCAATAAGAATATCATATGATCCTAAGGGTAACACATTTAAGTTGAACACAATACTTTGATCATTGATTCCTATATTACACTTAGAAATATACTATGTTACTTTTCTCTTAGCTCTAGTGGCCAATTGTACTAACCAAGATTTAGGGTGTTTACTTTTTCCACCTTACAATTCTCTACTAATGATGGAGTTATATAGCTCAAACTTGCCCCTCAATCTATTAGTATGGATATTTTTTTCTTTGTAGATGACCTTCAATTTCCACTACTCCCTTCTAGAGTAGAATGAATTATGTGTATGATTCTCCCAATATCTCAAGTGTGGTTGCTTCCTATAGATTGTGAAATGAAGTTCTACTTGTTGGTTTTAAGAGTGGAAAGTTTCTTCGTAAATGGAGTTTTCCATATTCCCAGAAACATTTGAGTGGTTTTGGGGTTGTCTGCTATCTTTTTCAATCCCAAATTGACTGGTTTATTCCCTCCTTGAGTTTTTTGTGTGTTAGATGAATAGTCAATCCTTTGGAATCCTTTAGACATGTTAGGGTAAGGAGCTGTTTTGAAACCTTTCTTTTGTTGATTCAATTTATCTTGCTTTCTATCTTTCCATGCCTTAGGAGTTTTAGATCTTTGTTTATACTTCTCATTATACTTTTTTGGCTTTCCTAAATACTTCATTCAGGTTTTTAGGATTGTGAATTCAGTTCTGTTTTTATAATATTGTGGTAGAACTATTAAGAATCACTGAATTTTTACTTTATCTTCATTAATATAAGGTACAAATCTCAGTAGATCTAAATAATTAGTAATTATGTCATCCATAGACATTTTTCCTAGTCACGGTTCATAAAATTCCATAGTCTTTCTTTCACAATAAATTTCGGATAGGTACTATTTCTTGAAATACTTCTTAACTTCTGACCATTCCATTCTTTTCCCTTTCAATCCTTTGGCTAGTTTCAATTCCTACCACGAGTTACTAGCCTTTCCTTTTAAATTATAATTTTTGATTCTAACCTTCATGTTACTAGAGTAGTTATAAATTCGGATAGCCAAGCTTCATCTTCTTCACATGTTTTCGATTCTCCATAAAAATTGGAGGGTTTTGTATTTTTGAATTCACCTTCCAAGTGATATAATTGTTTCATTTTCTTAGTAGAGGGTGTTTTTTGTTCTACTCTTGGTTCAGTATTGGTTGAGGATCCATGGTTTGACTTAGATTCCCTACTTGAGTTTTCAAAAGATAATTTATTGGTTCCTTTGTTCTACTGAGATTTCTTTTATTTACTTTTATTGGCTATATTCCGCAAAAATATCTCATTCAATTCTTGTTGTTCTTCTTGTGTTCTCTTAATTTTTTCATTATGAGCCTTAAAAGTTTGAAGTTCCACTATGTTACTTCTCATATTTTCCATCACTTGTGTGGCTTAACTACTCTCACTTTTATGGTCAAGATTTTGTTGTGGTCAAGATTTTGTTGGTTGACATTTCATTCATGGTTATTTTCTTCTTCATTCTAGGTAGACATGTTTGTTCAAATGGACCATATCCCTATCACTTAACAATTAATAGTCATTACTTTCATTAGAAGGGTGAAAATCAAAACATAGTTCTTATTTAAAATTTTTATGATTCCCATAAAATTCTAGTGTTCTCAACTTGTTCTCTGATACTATATGTAATATTCCTCATATCATAACCCATATCCTATAAAAATAATTTTGACAAAGATAATAAATTGTATTATTTCGATTTACATACAAAACATGCTTATATAACATGGACATATTAAAAAAAACTTAACATAAAATTAATTGAGGACAATTATCCTTCTCTCTTGAAAAAGGAATTCCTCCATAAGGAAACTTGTATTACAATGTCGACCTATAACAAGGATTGTAAAACTTCATGAAATTCGTAGGGTTTACTTTCAAACAAGATAAAGCTTTATTGGATAAAAATACACACCTTGAATCTCGTATTCAATTTTCAAAAACTCGAAGGTAAGATATTACCTTCCCCTTGTAACATTAAGGCTTAACGTAGTTTTTCCAGGGAGTAACAACATAACCCAAGCGCTAATAAAGGTTCTCTACCATGTCTGCTAGGAGTAAGGTAGGTTGGTGGGTTATTTACATTGCATTAAACCCTTGCTAGGACATGTCACGATTTGAAACAAGTGATCCAATCCCTCGATGCCATGTTTCCACTTTCACATGGCTCTCGTACTCTTCAAGGTTGAAAGGTTTAGAAAGGTACAAGTGATGAACTCGAAGTCTTCCATCATTAACTATACTAGTGAGGTTAAACATTTTCCATCTTATCTGTTATTGTTACCTTGTCCTCGCTCTAGGGTTGGAGATTGACCCGATTATTTCTTAAAAGAGTCTCTTTGTTACCCACATTTTATTTCCAATGTAAGCCTCTGTAATGTCTTGTAATCCTCCATGATTACCATCGCTTTCGATGGTAATTCCTTGGTTAATATCCTTTTTGTTATGGAGTTCTTTTGTAAAACTTTAACGATTTTCCCTCAAAACATTTTATCTCGGTATAATCTCAATGACCTTTTGGTTATCGTTCGCCTTACAAAAACGAACTTGGTCCCTTCTACGTGGAGATTCCACCGATAAAGAGGTCATGGTAAAGGAGGTAGTTGCAACCCGAGAGTTCTCAAGTAAGTAATCTATCTCGGGGTCTTCATGATACGAAAGGTATGTGAGTAAGATTTCTTTTTTTAAATGAAAGGTTTTCTTATCAGAAGAGTCTTTATTTACCAGGATTTATGAGGAGTTGGTAGTTTTGTTAAAACTCCCATCATTTGATATCCGGGTTTTTGTAGATTTATCTCTGAACCGTATTCTCTTTCTGTTTGTTGAGTCAATTCGAGTTTACTTTTGATAATATTCTTTATTAAAAACTAGGTTTCCCTTAAGTTCCCGTGTTGTAAGTGAGATGACTAGAGATAGTAACTCTAGTTCTATAAGTTTTTAGAGGAGTAAAGAAAATGGTAACCGTGGCGACCTATAGTGTGCTTGTCGTTATTAATTCCAAGACACCCTTATCTCGTATTTTTCTCAGAGTACCAAGCATAGATTTGGGTCCAATATCAATTTTCGATGGTGACTAACCGTGATTTCAGTTCCTATATTACCTTACTCATACTTTGATTTATAAGCTACATTATAAATCCCTTTCAGACTTATTGTCTAATGTTTTTTTTTCAAGTTCACTAAAGGGTTAATGACCCTAACCATCTCAACATGATGCCATTGATTCTAAAGGGGTTTACCCATCTCTTTAAGTATATACACAGTTGCCTCATCATTACTAACTTTCGACTCTGTTTAAATGAGTCAAGGATTTTAATCTAGGGTCTATATTTCTCTTTCGAATACTATCTAGGTATTTACTTCGGGTTTTCGAGAATTTCTTTCATCATTTTATCCTAGAATATTTACCTCATGTTCGTGTAATGTACCCCAAATTTCAAAAAAACAATTTTTTTTAAAATGGAAAAACTAACCTCTTCATGTTCATGTAATGTACCCCAAATTTCAAAAAAATATTTTTCTTAAAAAGGAAAAAGCTAACCTCTACTATGTATGACAATTGTTCATGTCACAAGACAAATTACGTATCAATTCTTTAATTAAACTCCGTTGTATGGGTAATGTTATCATCACTCATTCTAAAGGCTACAAGAGAGCTTAATATTGACACCTCATTAGTTGATAAGATTTGTTACTTATAAGTAACACTATCGTACTAACGAGTTGGTGGGTAGACCTATTGAGGTGGTCCATAGCCTCGCTATGATTATGCCACCATTATTTAAGTGACATAATGTTTATAAATATTTAACTACATAATTAAGACTTCATAGATAATCCATACATTATATCTCTAGCCCATCTAAATGTTATAACCAATACCTACTATGGAATTCATATATTAAGATTTTAATACCATTCACGATAAGATTATTGCATAATCCTTACCTTATTCTTGAACCAACCTTAACGATATACCCATGATTTAAACCTTACACTATGTTTCACAAAAGGAAGAGTTTAGAGTTTAAACCCTAACTCCCAACCAATGTGTTCGTTGTCCAATCCAAAAGTAATCGAAAAAATATATGGGACTTACAATCCCCATAACTACTTAGTTTATGGTCCTAACGTGTCCGGTTCACATTACAGTTAAGGCTCAGCCTTTATGGAAGTTGAGGAGCATTTAAGATGGTGGTTGTAGGACGGTCTGAACCTAGACTTAGGTTATTAAACTGTCAATTTCCATTAATGGTGTTAGGCCTCCATTACTCCTTCTCGTCTAACGTTGCAGAGAAACCCCACTCCTACCTCGCCACTTAAGTTGGATTCACATGGTAGCGTACTATTCGACCTTCCCAAAATTAAAAGGCACGAAGTGCCCTTTCCTTCAGAGTCATTCCATTTGGTTTTGTCATTCTGTGTGTTTTACCAATGCGATTTGCGCAAGACGGTAATGATGTCTAGAGGGTAACCTTACTTGGCTCTTTATCTGTAGTAGAAAGGTGATGATGTTGCGCGAGTATCCTTACTCGACTCTTTCTCTATAGTAGAAAGGTGTTGGTGTTGCGAGGATAACCTTACTCGGCTCTTTCTCTGTAGTAGCAAGGTGACAATGTTGTGTTGTTAACGAGTTTGGCTCTATGGTGACAATATTTCTCGGGTCTATGACAATGAATGTTGCATTTCTCTCTCCACGGTAAGTCTTCTCTCTGAACCTCTTATCTTTTCATATTTATCATTAATATATAGTGATATTTTAAAATAACTTTGAAGTAATTCTCTTGTGTCAAATGGGGTTTTCCTGAATATTAGTTTGCATGATTCATTTTATTATGTATCGGGCATCCTCTGTGTCAAGACTTCTTTCCTATTTTTGTATCCCTTCGACGATTAATTCACAATTCTTACATGTAACTTACAAGTTGCACCCTTTGTGGTAACTATCCTATGTCTAAGTATTTTTATCTTCATCTATGTTGAGTGCGTGTGTTGTGCTTCACTATCCAACAATTATATTTTTGTGGTTTTCCTATCCGTCTTTGTAGCACGCACATGTTTTGTTTCTTCATTTAAAAAATGTATTTCATAAACAAAATCCCTATCTCTAGGTCGGGGTGCATGCTCATTTCACCATTGTTTGTATTAATCTTCTCTGTGGAATGTCGTATGTTCACTGTTCTTCTTTATGTGCCATCCATTTTATGGGATTTCATTCGGTGTAAGAGGGAGTTTTAATCGACAATGTTAAAAATTTCTTTATCTCGTGACCTAAGTGGGGTCATGGCCACGTAGCATTTTCTTATATCCTTAGCTGCGGTCATTCCCTATTTAAATCTTTCAATACTTAAGCTTTGTTACTAGTCATTCGTTTACTCTACACACTCTGATTTTAGAGGTAACCCTTAATTGTTCGAAATTTTATACCACACCCCCTTACACAGGGTTTGACTGTTCTTTTAAAAAAAATAATCCACACCAAGGAGTATCGTTCCCTATCTCCATCACAATTGCACTATGGAATAATAAGTTGTCGGACCTTGGTACCAACCATACACAATTATTGGAAGATCCCAAGTGCCTTCGATAACTCTGTTAGAACCCTACATGATACTTTTGATTATTCAGAAACCCAGAATTAGTTTGGTGTTTCTTTTAATAAAGATTAATTAATCCTTATTTACGAAGAACGCCTTCTCGTGTCGCTATGGTAATTTTCAATTCAATGTTTATTTAATTGCATAGTTGTATGATTGTCCTGAATATCAAAATTAATTTGTTTTCTATGTATAAGGTAGCTTACTTTATAAATCATCCTCATGTATAACGTAATTGTGATTAAAGTTTCCGCGTGGCTTCGACCTTTTATCAATAGTTAAAATTACTCCTTCCCAAGTAATGATTTTTGGTTTTTTTAATCTCACTTAACATTTTTCTGTGGTAGCTCTCTTTTTTTTGTCGACTCTTTACTTTGTCAAATACAATTTGTAGGATAAACTTGCTTATGATTTTTTTGTTACGAAATTGATAATTATTTCACAAGTATACATAGTCATCATGGTTCCTTGTTTGTCTTGAGAGGGAACCCATCAGGTGAGAAACACACCCACTTCCCTTCTCTATCTTGGATTGGTGGCTTTGCAAGTTGTCTAGGATGCTTCTTTCAGCAATCGAAACCCAAGTTAAGTAATTCAATTCTTTACTTTGTTGCATATTTAGTAATTTTGTTCTGTAATAATTTAATAAATTTTTTTATTTGTTATTATAGGCTTGGGAGGGAGCCCATCCACTTGGCGAGGCACTCAGCCTATCCACAAAAGGTATTCGGGTTCCATCCTCTTCCACCACTCCTTTCAATAATTTGCAAACTGTTTTATGTAGTCCATTTATATTTCGTTTTTTCTTAGATAGGGAGTTTTGTCTTAAAAACACAAAAGGTTGTAAAAATTTTGGGTCCCATGGTACCCGAGCTATAATGTTTGGATAACGACCTATTGAATGCAATAGTTACTTTTTCAAGACAACATGAGGTCTATTGTATCAACTACATTTCTGGGGTAATAGATGTAAATAAATAATGTGTTTGGAATTTTATTCGTTCCACCTATTTTCACCATGATAGATAATAATACACTCTGATTTTATTTATTTTCTGCAATAATTGATTATATACAGATGCAAGCAGTAATCCAAATACAGATCTTTATTGGCCAATAGGCCTATAAACATAGACTGATATGTATTTATATATGCATGCCGATATATATAGTCAAATATATATACAATAATCATGTTTCAAATAAACAATATTATATTGTAGCAAATCATACTATAACCTGGCTATATAGTCTCTTTAAATAGATTCCCCTCACATGTATACAAACCAAACATATTCCTAATAGATCACAACCATAGATATAACATTATTAGTGAAATTTATAGATGATATACATATCTAAATAAGATGATGTTGGAAAACGAAAGGAACAACCATGTTCCATCCAACCATAGAATAAAACAACCACAATAACTTGTCCTAATCACCCGCTAGCCTTACCATGAGTCCATAAGGGAGAAATTGAATTATCCTTCTCAACTATAGTTACCAACAACAGATCAAAATATTCCTTTCCTCACACTGTAAGTGCTCATAAAAGAAAACATTTCTCAATCCTCCAACATCCTAAGCAACGTCTTGCCTCCCACATATGTTGTATATAGTCTTGTGCCCTGGTCTTTCATTCCTTTCCTTCTTTGGGGAAATTCACATCTTTACAAATCCCTAATTTTTAGGGAGTTCTATTGGTCAAATTCGACTTCTTCCACTTGTAAAAATCATCCATGAGATAACTCAAACATGTTCCCCACTCATGGAGTCACGGTGAGTTATTTTTAACCTAGTTGTTCTATTTGTCTTCCAGCATTAAATTTATTAAAAAACAATTCTCATACATGTGTCCAATAAAAGAGGATAGTTGAGAAATTCATATATTTTCCCAACAATCATCAAATAATTAATTACATAATCCAAAATTCCAAATTCATATTTTCCACAAATGACAAATAATTCTCAAATTTGAATTTTCCAAAAACGGAAATTTATTTCAAAATTCAACATAGAATTTAATTTTCTAAAATTTAAGGATGTTACATCCTCTCCCCATTAGTTACAACATTATCCTCAATGTTCATTCCTCTCTCAGAATAGGTTTGGATAATATTTCAACATATTTTCTTCCAATTCCCAAGTGGCCTCCTCAGGGATAAAATGATTCCATTGCACTTTTACCTAGGCGATGGCTCTATTCCGTAGTATTGTTTCTTTCCCTTCCAGAATGTGCAGAGATTCCACTTGGAACTCGCCTTCTGATTCCACCTTCACCATGTTCCAATAAATGATTTCTGTAGGATCATGAATATACCTTTTTAGTAATGAAACATGAAAAACATTATGAACTTCTAAATTTGCAAGAAGCGCTAGTTGATATGCCACAGGTCTGATTCGAGTTAAAATATCAAAGGGGTCACAAAACCTTGGTGCTAAGTTTGAACAACTTCCTAGCTTTAGGGAAATCATCCTTTCTTTGACTTTAAGATATTCATGGTTCCCAATTTGAAATTATTAATGTCCTTTTCTTAAATATGCATAGATTTTCCGTCGGTCTTGGGCCTCTTTTAAGTTCTGTTGTACTCTTTTTACCATTCTCTCCATGTCCTAGAGCATTTTTGGTCCTACCATAATCCTGTCAACTAGATTGTCCCTGCTAATCGGCGTTGTTCGTTTCCTCCCATATAATTCTTTGAAAGGGACTCATCTTAGATGATGTCTCATAATCGTTGTTGTAAGCAAATTCAACTAAGTGGAGGTACTCCTCCCACTTAGTTGGTTTCATCCTGACGTACATTCGCAACATGTCTTCGATAATCTAGTTTGTTTGTTCTATTTGCCCATTCGTTTATGGATGGTAGCTTGTGCTGAAATACAGGTTAGTATCCAATCCTCCAAACAATTCCTTCCAAAGATTTGACGTAAATTTGACATCTCAATCAAAAATCACCATCTTAGGAATTCCATGCAATCTAAATATTTATTTCATAAAAATTTCAGTGATATTAATCGCTTTATAACTAGATTTCACAGGTATAAAATGTGGATATTTTCTTAGTTTATCAATTACCACCATAATAGAGTCATTTTGTCTTTGATTCTTAGGAAAACATGTAATGAAGTCCATCGAGATAATATCCCATTTCCATTTTTCTATATGCATAGGTTGTAAAAGACCTGTTGGGTGTTGATGTTTAGCCTTTACCTGTTGACAATCTAAGCATTTAGACAAATATTTAGTTGTTTATTTCTTCATGTTAGGCCAATAAAACAATTTTCTTAAGGTTGTTATTGTTTTCTGGTATCCTGGGTGACCAAAATACGATGTTTTATGTAGTTCGTGTAGTTGGTATCTCGGATGACCACTTGTAAAAATCAGTAGAATTAGGTTCATACAACAAGTTTTTTAACCTTAATAGTCCATTTTTATTTAAACTTAGATATGTTATGTTCAGTTTTTCTGCATTTCCCTGCATTTTTGTTGTTTTAATGTAATTTTCTTCATTACTAGCATATTTTATTCTCTGTTCGATATCATTTTCTTCTTTGTTGATACTTATTTGAGAGAGTTTGTTAGTCCTCTGACTTAGTCCATCCATAACTTTGTTTTCCTTACCTTTGATTTATCATACCTTGAAATCAAATTCTCTTAAAAAGGTCATCCATCTTTCTTGCCTTGTGTTGAGATCTGGTTGACTGAACAAATACTTTACACCACTCTTGTCAGTTAATAACATAAACTTTATTCCCATTAAATAATGTCGCCACATTTTTAATGCATGAATTACGATTGCTAATTCGAAATCGCAAGTCACATAATTCCGTTCATGTTCCTTCAGTTTATGAGATTCGTAACAGATGACGTGTCTGTCTTGTGTCAATACACCTCTTAATCCCTCTTTGATTGCATCCACACAAACTGTGAAATCTTTATTGGGATTTGCTACCTTTAGGATAGGTGTTGTACTTAACCATCTTTTTAATTTATCAAAGTTGTCCTAACACTTTAGTGACCAGGTAAATATTATTCCCTTTCTCTGTAGTGATGTAATGAGATACTTGATCTTAGAAAAACATTTGATAAACCTCAGGTAATAACCGATAATTGTCATAAAGGATCTTATCTCTACTACATCCTTAGGGTTAGGCCATTCCATAATGAATTTTATCTTTTTTGTATCATTTGCAATACCATCTTCGGATATTACATGTCCTAAGTACTGTATCTTTCTTTAGTAGAATTCACACTTATCAAACTTAGCATACAGTTTTTGTTCCCTTAAAGTATGCAATACTGTTTTAAGATATTCTTCATGTTCTTCTTTTGTTTTCGAGTAAACTAAAATATTATTGATAAAAACCAACACAAATTTATCCAGATATTGGCTGACTATACTATTCATCAAGCACATAAAGGTTGTTGGTGCATTAGTAACACCGAATGGTATTACGACAAATGGATCGTGTAAATAACATGTTCTAAAAGATGCTTTATTTATATATTCATATTTTATTATGACTTGGTGATAACAAGACCTTAAATATAGCTTAGAGAATATCTTTTCTCCTCCCACTTGATCAAAGAGATATTAATCCTTGGTAAGGGATACTTATTATTAATCATCATTTTATTTAGTTTTCAATAGTCAACACAGAGTCTCAATGTCCCATATTTATTATTAATGAATAAAATTGGTGCTCCCCAAGGTGAAACACTTGGTCTGATATATTCCTTATCCAATAGTTCTTGTAACTGAATTTTCAGTTATGTTAATTCAGGTAGGCTCATTCTATAAGGCGCCTTGAATATTGGGGAAGATCCAGGTAGTAGGTAGATAGAGAAATCTATCTCCCTCCTTGGAGGTAATTCTGGTATTTCATCTACAAATACGTCTTTGAACCCACGTAGGACTGTGAAGTCTTCTAAAATTGGTTTTCTTTCTTCCCTTAGGATGTTAGTTACTTGTACAACATAAATTTGGAAACCTTTGTTCATAAATTTCTTAAACTGCATGCATTATATTTGTCTAACCGAAACTGGTTTTTTGATTCCTTGTACTATCCTACCTGTGTTGTTTTCATCTCTGTACACTACCAACTTTTCGTAATAGTTTAATATCACTTTATGTTTCTCTAAACAGTCCATTCGAATGATTAAATCATAAAATCCCAACGGTAATATGTTCATATTTAACCTTGTACTTTGACCATATATGCTTAGTTCAAAATTAGAAATAAAATATGTTACCTTTCGTTTAGTCCCTGTTGCTAACTATAATAACCAAAACTTAACATGCTTTACCTTATTTAACTTTTTCATTTCAACTAAAGAGGGAGTAATATCACTCAAACTAGCTCCTAGGTCAATTAGTATAGAGACACTGTGGGCATGAATTTTACCTTCAACTTCCACAATAGTGGAATGATGATCTTCTTGTCTTCCATCTAGAGCTGCGTTGATTTTATACATGATTCTACCAATATATCCAACTGTCGAAGAATCTTGAAGGTTATGGACTTAATTTGTTGCTGTGGGATTTAGGTGTGGACAATTTGTCCTCAAGTGAGATTCTCCACATTCCCAACACTTCAATGGTTCTATGGGACTATCCTCAACCTTTTCCACTCCCAGGTTAACTGGTCTATTTCCCCCTTGGGCATTTTGTGTATTTGAATGGTACTCTTTCTTTTGGAAACCTTTCGTCATACTACAGAAAGGGACTGGTTGGAACCCTTTCTTACGTTGATTCAATTTGTCATGTTTCTTCTCTTTCCATGCCTTCGAAAGTTCAGATCTTTGTTTGTACTGATCAAGAACATCTGAGCCTTTCTAAACATTTCATTTAAAGACTTTGGATTTTCAAATTCAATTATGTCCTTGTACAAATGTGGAAGATAGCTAAATATCCTTTGTATCTTTTCTTTGTCTTCTTTGATGTATGGTAAACACCTCAACAAATCTAGAAATTTATTTATCATATATCATTTATGACCATTTTTCCTAGTCGCAATTCGTAAAATTCCTCTGTTTTTATTTCATAATAACTTTCTGATAAGTACTACTTCTTGAAATACTTTTTAAAATATGACCATTCCATTCATTTTTCTTTCAATCCCTTGGCTAATTTCAGGTCTTTCCACAAGATACTAGATTTTCATTTTAAGTTGTAAATCGCCATTCTGAATTTCATATTACTAGAGTAGTTGTAAATATGGAAGTATTTATTTATATCTAGTAACCATGCTTCATCCTACTCACCAGTCTTTGATTCTCCATCAAAGGTGGAAGGTTTTATTTTCTTTAATTCACCTTCCAGGTGGTCCACTTGTTTTATTTTTCTTCCTGTAGATGCTTTGTTTTCTCTCATGTGTGTGTCTTTGGAAGAACTATCCATCTTTTTTTTTTCATGACCATAATTCTAAGAGGACTTTTTTCCAACCTCTTCCCCTTTTTCATTGTCCTTTGGACTCTTCCCTATTTCTATATTGTGTAACAACATTTTGTTTATTTCCAACTGATCTTCTTGTTCTTTCTTCAACTTTTCATTATATGATTTAAATCCTTGTAATTATATGATGAGGTTAGACATTATTTCTAACACTTGAGTGGTTGAACTTCCTTCAATGTTATGCTCAGGGTCTCTAGGAGGTTCTTGGTTTGGATTCCCTTCAACTTAGTCTCCTTCCTCATTTTGTGCTGACATTTTCAAAAGAGACAAATTGTTTTTTTGTTTGTAACAGTAAATGTGTTTGTTATATTTTTTTATTCAAGGAAAAAAAAAAAAATATTGTGGTGCTTCCCTGAGGTCCAAGCACTATAACCTACAACTCTCATACCATATGTAATGTACCTCAAATTTCACAACATATTTTTTTTTTAAAGGGGAAAAAGTAACTTATACTGTGCATTACAAAAAAAGAAAGAGTTTAGAGCTTAAATTGTAACTCCCAACCAACATGTTTTTTTTCCAATATCAACTTAATGGAAACAATATATGGGACTTACGCTCCACATAACTACATATTTTATGGCCCTAACGTGTTCCCATTGGCTCGCATTACAGTTAAGGCATGACCTTTATGGAATTTGAGGATCATTTAAGCTGGTGGTTGTAGGATGGTCTGAACCTAGACTTAGGTTATTAAACTATCAATTTCCATTAATGGTGTCAGGCCTCCATTACTCCTTCTAGTGTGATTTTGTAGGGAAATACCCTAACCTAGCTCAGCACCTAAGTTGGATTCACATGGTAGCGTACTATTCGACCTTACCAAAATTGAGGAAGAAAGTTCCATTTCCTTCACGATCATTCCATTTGGTTTTGTCATTTTGTGTGTTTTACCAGTGTGATTTTTCCATCTCTGTGGTAATAGGGTAACGATGTCATGAGGGTAACCTTACTCATCTCTTTCTCTGTAGTAGCAAGGTGATGGTGTTGCGAGAGTAACCTTGCTCGACTCTTTCTCTGTAGTATAAAGGTGATGGTGTTGCGAGGGTAACCTTACTCGATTCTTGATATGTAGTAGCAAGGTGAGAATGATGTGTTGTTAACGGGTTCGGCTCTATGGTGACAAGATAAAAATGCCACAATGGTTAAATTTCTCAGGTCTGCGGCAACAAATATTGTATTTCTCCCTTGGGTTGTCCACAGTAGGTCTTCCATTTGAACCTCTTATCTTTCCATAATTATTGTTAATATAGAGTGGTATTTTAAAATGGATTTGAAGTAATGGACCTGTGTTAAAGTCTTTTTTTCCCGAATATAAGTTTTCATGATTCCTTTTATCATGTCTCAGGCATCCTCTATGTCAAGTGTTCCTTTCTATTTTCATATTCCCTCGACAATGAATTCACATTGTTGTCCTATAACTTACAGATTGCACCCTGTGTGGTAACTATCCTCTGTCTAAGTATTTTTATGGTATATCTCTCCATCTACGCTGAGTGTGTGTGTTGTGCTTCACTATATAGAATTTATATTGTTGTGGTTTTCCTATCTATCTATGTATGACGCATGCATTATGTTTCTCTATTTAAGCAATGTGTTTCTTAAACAAAATCCCTCTCTCTATGTTGGAGTGCATGCTCATTTTATCATTGATTTTATTACTTTTCTCTATGGAACATCACATGTTCATTGTTCTTATTTATGTTCCATCCATTTTATGGGATTTCATTTGGTGTAAGAGAAATTTTTAATCGACAGTGTTAAATCTTTTTTTATCCCGTGACCTAAGTCAGGTTGTGACCACATAGAATTTTCTTATGTCCTTAGCTCTCGTCGTGCCCTATTTAAGTATTTTCATACTTAAGATTTGTTATGGATTAGTCATTTACTATGCACGCTCTGATTTTAGAGGAAAACCTTAATCATTCGAAATGGTATACCATGCCTCCTTACACAGGGTTTGACTATTCTTAAAAAAAAATGAATTCTCACCGAGGAGTATCGTGCCCTATCTCCATCACAATTGCGCTTTGGAATAACAAATTGTCGTACCTTGGTACAAACCATACACAATTCTTCGAAGATCCTAAGTGCCTTTGGAAACTCTCTTCAAAACCTATAGGATACTTTTGATTATTTAAAAACCTAGATTTAGTTTGGTGTTTCTTTTAATAAATATTAATGAATCCTTCTTTACTCAGAATGCCTTCTCGCATCGTTGTGGTAATTTTTGATTCAATGTTTCTTTAATTACATAGTTGTATGATTGTCCATAATATCAATATTAATTATCTTTCTGTGTATAAGGTAGCTTTGTTTACAAATCGTCCTCATCTATAACGTAACTATGATTAAAGCTTCCACATTGGCTTCAACCTTTTATCAATAGTTAAAATTACTCCTTCCCAAGTAATGATTTCTGGTTATAATAATCTCACTTAACGTTTTTCTGTGGTAATTCTCTTTCTTTGTCGATTGTTTACTTTGTCAAATGTAATCTATAATACATACTTTCTTATGAATTTTATGTTACACAGTTGATAATTATTTCACGAGTATATGCATTGTTGATGGGTCCTTGCTTATCTTGTGAGGGAACCCATCAGGTGAACAACACACACACTTCCCTTCTCTGTCTTGGATTGTTGGCTTTGCAAGTAGGCGAGGATGCTTCTTTCAACATCGAAACCCAAGTTAAGTAATTCAATTATTTACTTTGTTGCATATTTAGTAATTTCTTCCTGTAATAATTTACTAAAACATTTTATTTGTTATTACAGGTTTGGGAGGGACCCCATCCACTTGACAATGCACTCACCCTATCCAAAAAACGTATTTGGGTTCCATATTCTTCCACTAGTCCTTGCGAGAATTTGTGGACAATTTATGTAGTCCGTATATATTTATGTTTCGCTTAGATAGGCATTTTTGTCTTAAAAACACAAAAAGGTTGTAAAAATTTTGGGTCCTACGGTACCCCAACTGTAATGTTAGGATAACAACCTATTGAATGTAATATTTACTTTTGTAATAAAATATGATTTCTATTGTATCAACTACCTTTCTGAGGTAATAGATGTAAATAAATAATGTGTTTGGACTTTTATTATTTCCCTCTATTTTCACCATGATAGTAGCAAGACTATAATACAATATGATTTTATTTATTTTCTGCAGTAATTGATTATATACAGATGAAAACAGTAATCAAAATACAAATATTTATTGGCCAATAGGCCTATAAAAATAGCTTGCTATTTATTTCTATGCATGCTTATATATATAGTCACATATATATACAACAATCATGTTTCAGATAAACATTGTTATATTGTAGCAAACCATAATATAATATGGTTATACAGTCTCTTTAAACATAGTTTCCTTATGTGTATACAATCCAAACATATTCCTAACTGATAGGTATTCTGTATGCACTAATTCCCTCAATTAAATTGTCAACCCGTGGTAAGTAAACTTAGATTTGTGGCATTGTATGAGTCAAGGAAGAAAAACTAATGGAAGTATTATCTAAATAAGGAGATGGTCTACTTAGGGATCATCACTCTATCAATCTACTTTCTAAAGAGATGATAATTTTCAATTTTCATTAATTAACAAATTCCATTAATGAGCTTTACGTAATTCTAGGATTATGAAGTATTTACCCTAAGCAACTTCAAACAATGAATTGATGGACTATTTCTAAATAAAAAAATATCAATCTCTTTTAAAGCTAATTAATATATTCAATCTTTTTTAAGTAAGCAACATCAAATAAGCTATTTCTGAGTTATTTGATCTATCTATCTTTGAGCAAATAAGAAAGTAAACAACTAACCTATCAAGACTATTTTGAAAAGTGAACTCTATTCTTAAAAATAACTCATAACTATTTCTATTTTTTGAAGAACAAATTTTAATCTACTTAATCAAAAGTAAAAGTGTTATGACTATATTCAAATTCTAATTTATCAATACTATTTATAGCTTGCAGTAAAAGGAAAGTAAATATTCAAAGATGATGATTATGTCTTTGGTGTCGAATAACATCACGATGGCATCTGACTATTAGTGACAATTCAAGAGGAATTAATTCAATTCTAACTTCTAGAGAGAAATGGAAAGCGTGAATAAGGAAATCTAAAGAAAAATTTTCCATCATAGATGTAAAACTAAGTATTTCGGGAATCCATGTTATCTCTAAACTTTATACATGAATCATCAACGATTGAAAGAACTCTTATTCAAATTCACTACTTCAAGAAAATATATAAACTCATGAAATCATGATTAAAGATACTAACTCGAATTCACTCTATGCAAACTTCTAATTTTTTATCAATGTCAACTAGAAATTACAATTCAAATCCATAATTGAGATTTCATGATCTAAACTAAACTAATTCTATCATTAAAAATCATATTTCAAAATTAACTAAAATGATCTTAGAAATCATAATCCAAAATCTATGTCCATCCTATCATACTAAGGAGAAATCAATAAACAAAATATATCTACAAAGAATAATTGAAATGGAAATTAAATCTATCTCAATTAAATATATCAAAACTTGAAACAATTAATCTATCAAATCTTGCAAACAATCTTAAACTAGTACTCTACTTCACTAATTCTCTGTCTAAGTTAATGCTCTGTCTAAAATAATACTTCGTCTCAATTACCAAAACCAAAGTAATTAATCAAGAATTCAGTACAACTATCTAAATTAGTATCCTACGTATGATTCATAGCTAAGAAGGAAAATACACAATACTATAACTAATCAGCTCCTACAAGAAATCTGCTATTAAGGAAAAACAAATTACATTAACAAATTATTTTTGACATATCCACAACAATTAAAATTGAGAAACACATCTAGTAAAAAAACAATTACGAATTCTAAATAAGAAACAAGATGAACACACACTGTCTATTGATATAAACAGTCACCCAGACCACTGGTGGGCTCCGCAACAGGTCGTGGCTACACTCCAACAAGAAAACTTAGGTGCTTAACTCAACGCAATGCTATCATTAATCATAAAAAACGAAGTCTAGAACAAAGTTGCAGATAATATTTGTATTACACAATAAAATTATTCTCACAAATTATGTTTTTAGTCGTGCCACTGGTAGTGGTATTTATAGATAACTTACATCTTGAGAGGTCAACCACTTGAAGGGTCGACCTCCTCTAAAAACAACAAACTCATTAAATGAGTTTTAACAACAACATCTTCTAGAAATTTCCTTAGCTACTCAGTGATCACTACATCTGCCCAATCTGAGGTGTGTCGAGCTCTATAGTTTGAGGCCGTTTGGGGGCACAAAACCCATATCATCGATTTGTCTACCATAGGTTGCTAATGTACCAACCACCAACTCTAATGTGCTCCGAGTGCCAGATCTCGTGCCGAATGGAGTGTTGGATCATGTTTCAGATCAAGTGTTGAATAGAGTGTCGGAAGAGGTACTAGATGGAGGATCGGACCGCATTTTTTCCCTGTTGCAAACAAACCATGCATTAGATCTTTATAAACATCGAACTAAACTGAATTGATTACAAAACCATTACAAAAACACTAATTATACACACATGATGTGAACTCATGGTGAATTGATATATAAACCTTTGATAATCCCTCAAAATGGATAATATGAAGCATAGAATATGTAATATCGATGCAAAAAAGATTTGATCATCGCAATAAAATAGTCAACACATGAACCCAACATTATGACCATGCCTAAGTATTTGCAGGTCCCTCTGCAAACAAAAATGAATCACCCAAAATAACTAGACTCGTGAAGGAGGGGGTGGAGTGGCTTTAAAAGCTTCTCCCTCTTGTCCTGGAGATTTTTTTTTGGGCATTTTACGATGTTTCAATTGCATTCAGAGGCTCAGATTGATGGTGGTCATTTGATCAACCAATCATTGGTGAGGATTCACTTTTTTCTACAATACCGCGTTTTCATAATGTATATTCCTATCCATAGTTTTTCGCTCTTCCAACTGTTGAAGCAACTGAGAATTTTCTTGTTGTAATTTCTAAATAATTGGGGTGTGATCATATGGTTCAAAATAAGAGGGTTTGGATTTCTTGATGGATGTAGAAGGTATATAAACTTTGGAAGTTGATGTAGGCATTTGTGAGGTAGGAGTAACAAATTGCTTGTGAGAGGGAATAGGTTTAGATTTTACTTCTTTATCAGGCTCAAACTCTTCTAAAAAAACTTCGTTGAGTATTTTATGGGGGATTTCATGATTAGAAGACACCTTGATAGGATCCAAAGTTCTTGGAGGTTTTACATTAGGTTTTCCATTTTCACTTCAGGTACTTCTTCGAAAAGATTCCCCTTTGAACTGATTGACTCCTCTTCTATTTATAGGGATTGAAGGAAAATGTTGTTGAAATGCATTTGGTAACTTCTTAGGTTGAGGATCAATAGGTGTTGAGGGAAATGGACAATTATCAATAGGATTTGTGGTTTTCTTGCTCGATGAGGCTGCAGGGGAATCAATAATTTTCTTGGCCTTTTGTTCAGACAGAGAGATAGTTTGAGTTGGAGGGTTTGGAGTCTTTGGAGAATGAGGCTTATATGGAGTAACAGTCCCTAAATCAATTGATATCTTACTGGTATTGATTGTAATATGGGGGTTTGAAAATTGATAGAGGAATTCATCCCATGTTTTTCCATGTTTTTTCAACTCATTTATGACAAGAAATTTAATGAGGTCATGGTGGAATAGACTGTTATGAGGATTGGTCATGTTTTTATGCACTTGGGAAGGCATTTTCTCAAGACTTTTCAATAAGTAGAAAGGAAAAGTCAAGGGCTTATTAAATTGGAAATGAGATAATAGACGAAAATAACAAGCTTTGAAGACAGAGTACCTACCTTCACAAGTGATAATCTTGATAATGACGATCAGGGGATTAATCAATTATTCCTTCATCCATGTTTTGGAGTACCCTTTAGCTCCAGAAACATTTTGAAATTTAGGCTTGAATACTTTGTTGTAGCTTGGTCRTGGCAATTGATAGTGTTTGAACCATTGATCCACAGCTCATGACAATTTCGTGGTTGAGATAATTGACTCCTCAAAGACCAAGAAGGAAAGAGACCCTATGCACGCCAACCTCCCATCGAACCTGAGAGAGAATTATAGTGAGACACCATCGCCATGTCCCTRCAGATAGGCCAAGAATGGTACCAACCCTGTGTGAAGGAAAATCTCTTTACACTCTACGAATTCGGAAATGGATAGAAGCTCATCATAGGAGGAAGGTTCATAGCGTTTAGGCATGGTTAAAGTGTGGAGTATGAGCAKAAGAATGGAATTGGGAAGAGAGTGAGCATGACACATCAAGCAGGGGATGAGTTGAATGGAAATTGGGGAAAACAATTGATTTTCAATGCAATTAAGGTGGAAAAGAGTTGAATTCATGAGTGAATTCATCACACACGATTTACATGTGTGACAATTATTGCGAAACATTTTAATTTTGAATGGTGTAATTTGGAGGCAATTTCAATTATGTGTGAATTAGATCAATGTCCAAGTCCTCGACTTGGACATTTGATCATAAAAATGCATTATGCGTTTTTAATTTAATTATCAATGTGAATTTTAAGAGAATACCATTCAATTCATCTCAACTTACAAGTGAAACATGTGTATCAATTAGAATGATCCTCTTTTGCATGCAATCATGGTCATTTGTAGTATATACATACCTCATCTGATCCTTCATATGGCGCTTCATCTAGTCATCCAGATGGAACCCCATATGTCACTTCATATGGTACTCATGTGCAAATAGAAATTAGCCCCATTAAAATGGATGTTCACACATAGAACTCAGCATGGGAAATTTCTGACAGTCATGGTAAATAGGAGTATGGACATGATAAGTGTGAATAAAATGATCCATTGTTAATTTCCTTGTCATCGTTCTTGTAACGTTATAAAAACATTTGTTTCTCTATTGAATAATTTGTTTCTTTGTTCATAGGCATGTAACACAAATATGTAGTGAGAATTTAACAGTCTGTAATTGACACAAAGAGCCAATTAGCAGTATTTCATTAGAAATGTACAACAATCTTATAACACATAGTGATGTCAACAGTATAGAATTTAGCATTTCAATAAAAACAACTACTGATATAATAGCCCAGAATATCATCAAAACAATATAATTTTTTCTTTACAAACATTCTACTTCCTCTTCTCCTAGATTATAATATAGATGGACAATGCTTATCACTTGTCAGCTCAGGAAACGCCTCCCCGAATCCTAAGTATTGTGACACCTCACAATAGAAAATGTAGGGAACTAGTCAATTCTCCCAATAGCCTAAGATTTATAGATTTCCAAGTGTAGAGATAAATTTCACACATTAGTCTGACAAGACAGTTAAAATATGACCCCACCTGTAGGAAAAAACATCCTACATTTCGTTAAGAAGAGGTAGGAAAGAGAGTATTAGGATAGTCTTAAAGCTAGTTCCCAATGGAAAATTTATGGAGTTCATTGACCTTTCCTTAACCATGCATACTTCTTTTCATTTTTTTCTACAAGCAATGTCATACATCACGATAAGTTTAATATTTAGAAATTTTATTTATTGTTTGTCATATTAACACCCTCTCTAGGTAGAATGCCTCACTACCAACAATCCTTTTCAGTACTCCAATGGGTTTACCTAGTCATACCATAGGCTGATACTCACTGCTAATAGACCTGTTTAGTATCTCGGTGGATTAGCCTCTTACACCCTTTTACAACAGAAACTGGTCCACATATTTTAATATTTTTATATAAAGATTTTTTTTTGCAATAAGATGGGGAGACAACTCTAAATTTTTTATTTAAGATTGGGATTGTATTTATGTTAGAGGATGACTCTTCTTTATGTATTCCTTATAGATTTTCCTGATGTAAGGGATACTTAAGTGGACATAGCCTATCTAAAGATATTGTATAATCAATAATTTTTAGTGTGTAGTGGATGGTACCATTGGAAAAGAATAGAAAGGTATCTTTACGATCGAATCACTTTCTTATTATTTTTTAAGTTATAGTGATGTTTCCATGGCTAACCACTAATCAGAACTTCTTGTTACTCTTTCGTAAAGATATTTTACTCACCTACTCAGGGTTCCTGGGGAAATTGTATGAGTAACCTCTAGGTTTTATAGTCAAGGTGTCACTTCCTTATATCCTCTAGTGGTGGAGGTTAAGAGAAACTACCATTAGAGATTCCTTGAGAAAACAGAAGACAAAAATCTTGCAAAAATATGGCTAATTTACAGAAAGTCATTATTCAATTAATGCTTAAGTAGACAACAAGGTTCAAATATAGCAATATCGTTTTTGAACGAAAATACTTCCCTTTTTGTCTCATTGAGATTTTCCACTCATGGTGAAATAAATACCTGCAAAAATTTCTAGAATTGTTTATCAACAAAAACAAACTTCAAATTATTTACATATGTACAGTCAAAATTCAGAAAATGTTTCAAGAATAGGGGTATAGAGAAGAAACTTCCCCATCTACTAAGTCCAATTCCTTGTCAGTTGACATGACCTATAGAAAATATTCTTTGGAAATGGGCCTATGGTAAAGTTTGATTCAGTGACCATTCACTATGAAAGAGACGTGTCCATCATCAATTGTTTTAATCTTAGAAACCCCATTATCATACATGGTAACTACCTCCTAAGGAACCAATCACTGAGTGGTAATTTTTCCTTTAAAATTTTTAAATCGGGAGTCAAACAACGAATACCAATCACCAGGTTAGAATTCTTTCTTCTTAATAAATTTTTCATGCCACTTGCTCCTCTGGTAATTTTGAACTAACATTGTCCGTTGGATAACATCTTTCCTAATCTCATACAACTTGTTTAATTATAGGGCTTGTTGTTTATGTTCCTCATATAGGTTTAATCCAAATTGTGAAAAAATATGGAAAGTCCTTACTTGGAATTCTATTGGTAGAAGTACTTGTTTTCCATACACTAGCTCGTAAGGGGTATGCCCAATAGTGTTTCTCCAGGTGGTACTTTAATGTACCTCATAATCACAACAATTTTTTTTTCTTTAGTTTATATAACTATTTGACAGAAAGGGTATAACTAAAATATATACTCGACTATAATATCTATTATAAAACTCTGTCATGAAAACTTTATAAAAAAAAAAGAACTTCTAAAATCTACTTACCACAAGAGGTCCCTTTCGCCTCCATCCCATTCACCTTTCAGTGTAATGGACTATGTATATAAGATGGGGCCTTATAATTCCTACTACGATTCACCCTTTTCACATAAGACCTCCATACTCGTGCACATGTCTACCTGATTGATTTAACCCTAGGCGACTTTAATTAGTTCCCAACCATATGATTTATAGGGTCATATTTTTAATATCAGGTAACTAGCATATCCACTTTGTCTCGGTTAATTAATGGTACTTAGTACTAGGGTTGTTCATAAAGCAGTTTCTACATCCAAATGCCAGTGGAAATTACACAACTAGGATCAGACTGCTGACTCACGATAACATTGAGGGAATGAAAGGGATTTAAATTCTCTTGAGTCTTGAAGGTGTCTAATCATGACATTCCTTAAGTGATGGAATGGTCCACTGTCAAGGCAATTAAGGCTCCGTAATTTTTATTAATGATAGTCCTGCGAGTTCCATTGAATTTACTAGGCTCTACAACAAAGTGTCATACTGACTCTGACATGGTCACATGGCTAATCGTCCCCCGCATTATCCACATTTACTCTGAGATGATAAGGTGTCATTTAGGGTTGGAGTAGGTTCACAATTGTCATTGTTGAGTTCTGAGAACAGGCTCTGCATGGAAATTCTTTGGAGGCGCTGTGCATTGCCATGGTGGTCGCTCCATGGTTGTAACAGACAGTGTGGTCCGCATCCCTGGTAAGTTTCTCCTTACACATGCTACTCTAGTTGATAAAGGAGATGATTCATTTACCATATTCTTCTTTGGTGTAACTTCTCTGTATTGCTTCTGAAGTTATCGTAAATCCCGGAGGAGTGATTTTCTTTGAGTTTATCGTTGTCTTCTCCTCTAGTATTAGGGAGAGTATATTTGTTCATTTTTGTCTATGATTTGGAATAAAGGGTTTCATAACCTCCCAATTTATTTTCCCTATGTCAAATCTTTTTGATTGATGTCAAATAACTTAATACCTCTGCAGAACTTTGAATAGTCCAATGATGATATTCTACAATACATCCAAATGTTTGCTTATAGTATTTATTATCTTCATCGTGGTCTATTCGATTAGATTAAATAGCTGGGATAACTTTGTAATACTTATTGACTTATAAATACTATAAGTGATTTGGTTTCGAATGACTATGTGTAGCTTGTAGTTCGGTATGAATAGTTTACACCATGATAGTGCACAATCTAACTTGCATCATTACAAGAACTAAATACTATCGATTACTACCTTTCCTTAACATCGTTAATTGTTGTGTAAAAACTTTCTCCTTGTTAATATTTGTGTTTTCAAGGTTTGTATAATTCACTAATGATGGGCCCTGTTTGATGCGAGGGTACCCATCAGAGTGTTAATGCACCATCCACCCTCGGCCTAGGCGTTTGTCTAGATGGAAATGAAACAAGAAAAAAAATGAAGACTTGCAAGCCTGTCAAGCATAAGTTAAGTATGGTCATGGAATACTTCATTACTAACCATTATCATTCTATTGGTATTCTTATTACTTTTATCTATGACTTCTGATATTTTTAAATGATAATTCTTTCAGGGCTTCCAACTGCACAAGGATCTCGGATGTTCAGTTCTTATCTTTGGTGCAAAAGGTATTTGAGTTCCCTTTGTATGCCTTTCCAGAGTTTCAACTGTGAAAAGGGCATGGTCTCTTCCTAGATTTCTAGATGTTTGATATAGTTGTGTTCGATTATCTAAAATGGTTGGGAAGACGGGGTCTTCCAGTTGTACTCTTGGCTTTCCGGTTCGACTACTATGTATAAATATCACTTTACAAGACATTTGTTTTCTAATTGAAATAGTGTACCGAGTTGGGTACTTTTATATGAGTCATTTCGCTACTCTAGTCTCATCCCAAACTCGTAATGTATTTGTTCTTGCTATCGTCTAGGAATGTATTCAGCTTCAAATGTTTTCACAGTCCGAATTCCAGTCAAGCATTGTGTAAAAAGGAACTTATAAAATTCTGGGGTTTATACTTTGTATATCGACTTTGTTGCACAGACATTCTGTGTTATAATTAATTAAGGCCATAATATCTTTCATAATGTTTGTCTTGTTTCATGGGTTTTGATGAACATTATGATTCTGTAGCTTTCTCACTAAAGACTTGGAAAAAATAAGATTTCTTCCTTACTTTTGACTTTTGGGTTCGACAAAAATATGTTTGACAGTCCAGTTTACTAAAATATTTCCATATGAATTTATTGCTATCAGTCTGATATAATTTCTAGGACGAGTTATAATCCTTTATTGCTATGGTTTGTTGAATTACCAAATACATTTAAATCAAGTTCTGGGTTCCAAAATAGTCTTTCGATTCATCGACCCTCGTACCTCTAACATTTAATTACAGATCTCTATAAGTGTTTCACAGATTTAGATTTGCTCAAAATTAATTCTAGAATTTAAAGTATAGCCAAACTAGACCTAATCGCCTTCCTATTTACCATTAATACTTTACTGACACACACACACACACACACATATATCTATGTGTGTGTGTGTGTATGTGTGTGTCTGTGTAGTATTGTTTTTCCTGAAATGGGATCTTGCAATTTGCAGAATTATTTTCATACATGTATGTATATATATATTATTACCTAACTCTAATGTATCAATTCACTTTAGCTTTAATGTATCGCTTGTACAAATCTCCAAAATATATGAATGTATATCTGTATGCAATATACCTGTAAATTTTCTATACGCATATCATGAAAATTCTTGTCATACATGGTGTATTTATTTTGAATATGAACTTGCATGTACATTATTATAACATCCCCATCTGGTATGACTCCTACGATGTACAACTGGTAAAAGAGCCCTTAATTTTATTTTTATTTTTTTTAAGTGTGTGTAGGAAGGTAATAATGACATTATACTCAACATCGCAACACAACGATGACACAACACATGGAAATCACACAACAACAACATAACGACCTAACTTAAAATCACATGAGGCAACTAGAAGCAATGTACAACATTCAACCGACAAAAAATAAGAATGACTACCCGCCCGTCCTACCTTGCAATGGTTAGGACCTCCAAGACACATAAGCAATGCTCAAGCCCAAGTTCCCATTGATTTTGACCATTTAACGTCTCAAGTCTGGCGACTGTTCTGAGGAAAAAGGAGGTGTCTACATCCCGCCCAACATAAGCAAACCAAGACTACTAAGCTAAGGAAAATCATCCTAACAACCCAAAGCACCCGAAGTTAATTACACAAGTAACTAGAACCCTTACAGTGAGCAAAACCAATCACATTGAACGTTTATAAACTACGTAAAAACATTAATTAATATTAAACAACAACCATTAATCAATGCTAAAAGGTTGTTATCTATGACTTAAATTGGCATTAATTACAGATCAATTAACCAGTCTAAATTCCATTAGTCAACAAGTTACCCATCGAACTTAACATGAATTACGACTCAAATTTAGTGAGACTGGGTTACCAATTAGGCAATATCTATAAATCCAACTAACCATAAACTTGAATAACAACATTAACATTCTTAAGGTGGAATGCTACCTATAGCACTTATGAATAGTTAAACCTCAACATTAGTCTAGATATAATGACTGAACTAACCACACTAGTTGCTTATTATCACTGAGGAGGAAACTACCAGCTAATAACATTGTTGTAGAAAATAAAAAAGGTAATTACATATCTGTTACATAACAATTTATTACAACAGTTAACAAGGAATTTAACATAACGATTAACATAATCAATTAATTGAGCAATAACAGGGTAGTTTGCATGACTATTTTCATAACAAGTGTTATAGCAATAACAAGATGATTATCATGTTAATTAACATAACGATTAATATAATAGTAGTGAGGAAATTTATATGACGGTTAACATAACGATTAATAGTGCAAAAGCAAAGCAATTTACGTAATTGTTAAGCATTTAACTCGCTGCGCCATTTAATCAATAAGTAGGAATTTGTTGACCATTCACAGTGTTGTAGCAATTGTTCTGGCATTTAGTAAGACAATTAATATAGAAATTAAGATTGCAATTAACAAGCCAATTAACTGTAGCAATTGTTCTGGTAAATGCGTGGTCATTCCAGCAAGCTCAATCAACATTCTAAAGGCAAAAATCATGGGTAATTACAACAAGATCTCGCAACATTCTAAAGGAAAAATCGTGGCTAATTATAACAAGCTCCGACAACATTCTAAAGGCAAAATCATGGCTATTTAAACAATAATCTAAGTCAATCTTTAAAAGCAAAAATGCGGGTAATTTTAACAAAAATCTCTTCACATTTTAAAGGAAAAAATCGTGGGCAATTAAACAACCACTCAGTCACGTTTTGGATGGAAAATCATGAGAATTTAAACATCGATCTCAATCATGTTTTGAATGGAAAATTTGTGGGCATTTAAACAACAATCACAATCTCAATTTAAAAGGGAAAAACATGTACAGGGACACACCAAAAGGACATTCATGGCTATCCGTATTTCAAATATGCAAAATGATGTGCCCAAAGCGCACCAAAAGGAACTCCATGTTGCCATCATCATTTAAAAGGGAAAAATGGTGGCAAAATGCAGACATGGAAATGAATTCGTTTTCCATTTCCAGGATACCAATGCCACGCAGACAAGAATAAAAAAAAAAACATTTTTCATCTCCCGAACACCAATATAAAATGCATATAGGAAATTGTAACATCCTCCTCGTTACGACAACAACTCTGATAACAGGAGATTTTTTTTTTTTTTTTTGTTTAACGTGCGTGCGCGCGTGTAAAAAGGAAACAGACACACTTGACTCTACGTCTCCACTCGACAACTAACAAGACACAAGCAAGACGAACACAACAAGATGACATACGGTGTACAACAGGCAACTGCATGCATTAACAGCCATCACTAAGAAATAAGTCAGACTAATTACCCATCCATCCTACCCCGCAATGGTTAGGACCTCCAAGACACATAAGCAATGCTCAAGCCCAGGTTCCCAATTATTTTAACCATTTAAGGTCTCAGGGCTGGCGACTATTATGAGGAAATTGGAGGTGTCTACATCCCACCCGACACAAGCAACCCAAGCAATAAAATGACTACCACCAAGTACAAATATAATCAAAGAAAAACTGTGGCCACTACGGCAGGCGCCAGTCCAAATAACTCTGGCAACAAGAACCGTTATTATGATAGGGCAGTAATATGACTCAAATGACAATATTTTTAGACCAAACCCCATTTAATTTCTAATGATCAACGAGTTACCAACCCAACCTTAATTAAGGTACATGTAAATCATTTCATTCCCCATTTTACTGAATCATAATAATGATTTTACTTAGTTTCCAGAACCATACCTTTTGTATGTTATTGATAATAATGTAATTACAACAACACTATCACATAGCAACCATATCATTACTTTTATATTCCACTAACATTTCAAGTAAAATCACAAGTACTGTAAATTTTATTATTATCTATGACATTGAACTACACTAACATGACCATAGAATAACCATATCATTACTTCCTATTTGAAAACAACATTGTAATTTCGATAACTAGGAATTTCCATTTTATTTGTTATCAACCACAATGAACTACAATACCAAGACCCTAAAATAATCATATCATCATTTTATGTTCCAATGACACGCAATTAAAGCAACCGGGATCTTACATTTTATTGGTCATAAATAACAATGAAATTTTGATAATACTTCCATGCATTAACTATATCCTGACTTTGGATATTAATATGATACCGCAATGAAAATAACCAGGTCCTTACTTTTTATGGGTCATAAATAACAATAAATGTTTGGTAACCCTTCCATAACTTAACTAAATCCTTACTTCGATATCAGATTGACTTCGCAATTACTTTAACAATGACCTTACCACTTGCATGATATCAACCACTAAGATTTAAGTTAAACAAAATCCCCAATATCCAACAATGCCCAATTATATTAAATAGACCAATTGATATTAAATGAAAGTATTAAATCAATGCTCAACTTATATTAAAACATTCATCAATTTATAATAGATCGATATCCAAGTAAAGAAAAATACTTTGAATACAAACATACCCTAGTTATGTTGCCATGATACCCAAAATTTATTTAAACCCAACCGATTAGAATAACATATTAACTCCATACACAGTTCACATTAAACATTTATCCACTTAGATCAGAACGATAACAAAATGCATTAAAAACAAAACTCAATCATGCAAGGTTTTTTTTTTTTTTTTTTTTT
>JASDQU010509496.1:40394-50534 GCA_032191745.1 Picea mariana
ACACTTCTCTTCAACTTCCTATATGAAATTTATTTAGCTGCCATTTCTCTTTGAATGCCTTGAACTAATCTCAAGTTTCTGTCTTCATCAAGACAAGTGAATTCCTTGTTGTAATAGTCCAGGACAACATGATTCTTTTCCAACCAATCCATACCAATTAGGTAGTCAAATGATCATAATGGAATGATATTTATCTCTACATTTGTATTGATCCCATTCATGTTTAATGGATAGTTTTGAACCAATTCATTAATTCTTCTTTTAGTTGTTGTAGCTAGTTGAACTAACCAGGATTTCCCATGCTGACTTATTTTCAAGTGAAATATTTCCACAAGGTTAGGATATACATACTATGGCTGGATCCTAAATCAATTAAAATGGATATAGGATGATCATTAATCTTACCTTCAACTTCAATCATATGCGACTAAAATTTATCTTTCTTGTTGTCCAAGGTTGCATAGATCATTGGCATGCTTCTGCCCATATCTTCAACAGTATCATCCTCTTTGATATTGTGCACAATACTCGTTTCTCCTCTATGAGGAAAGTCTCTATACAAACGATCTCCTCACAACCAAAACATTTAATGGGTTGTTTTCTTGGTCTTTCCCCCAAAGTCTCTAACATCCTAGACTCATTATGTGTTGGTTTTCCTTGAGGATTGTTTCTGAGGAAAGGTGGCTTGAACCCTTTCCTTCTCTACTCCATATTTCATTTCTTCCTGTCAACCCAAGCTCTCTAAACATTTAATCCTCCTTTATGTTTGTCATTAAGGAACTTATCTCCCCTTATTGTTTCCTCTGATATCTTGAGCTCATCATATTGTATCTTTTCATTGTTTAGGTATCCCACTCAGGAAACTTTGTATCTTAACTTTCTCATCCTTGATGAGGTCAACATACCTCATAAATTCTATAAATATCTTCTCATATTCATCCATGGTCATGCTCCCAAGCTTTAGTTCAAATAGCTCCTTCATCTTACAGTCATAATTACATCGGGACAAGTATTTATTTTAGAAATACTTTATAATCTATCTCCAAGTGATATTCTTCTCATCAATGTGTTTTACTTGCATGAGTTGGTTCCGCCACATTGATGATTTTCCCTTTAGCTGATAAGTAGCGATTTTGGCTTCTGCATGTGACGAATAATGATCCAACTGAGAATAATTCCTCATATCTAGAAAACATGCCTCTGCATATTCATCATTATTGTGCTCACCATCAAAGGTAGGAGGATTAATATTTCTCATCTCCCCTTTTAGTTGATCCACTCCAGTCCTCCTATTGTGTTTCCTGACAGGAGATAAACTTGAAATTCTCCATGCTCTTGCAACTGAGTGTCTTAGTGAGTGATGATGATATCTACCAGCACTGCTAGATTCTTCTTTCCTTGTATGAGATCTGTGATCTTCTTCTTTCATTGAATATTCTTCCTTATCCATGTTCTTGTGTAATTTTTCCAAGATATGAAATAACTTAGTGTTGATGTTGTTTTGTTGGTATTTATCTTTCATAAACCTCTCATTATCTTCTTTGTATCTTGACACATCTCTTTTTAGACTCTTTATTGTATCCACCATATCAATACTTCCTATCCCTCTCTCCTTGTTACCATTTCATTCATTCTCAGCATATCCCGAGATGACATTCATTCCCATAACTTCATTCTCATGAGTATCCTCTATCTCACTGATCTTCTTGTTGAACTTCTCTTCTTTTAACTTTAATTATTCATAATTTGTAACCAACATAAAAAAAATTAGATTAGACATAACGAAAAACCTTGGAAACTCACACATTATTACCAATCCTTGAAGGCCACAAAATACCTTATTTTTCCTTGTTGATGAAATTTACTACCTATCTCTAAATTCTAGGTGAATAGATTGATTATGTTCTTCCTTATATTTCCAGTGGCTCTTTGTTTTCTCAAGTCCAAGCTATAAGCATAAAGTTATGTTTTTTGAAGTTTCTACTCTTTTCCCAAATTTTAGAAAAAAAATTCAAAAATATGTCATATTATTGTTGACATGGCACCCTGCTAATGTGGCATGACACATGTCAGTTGACATGGAAGCTAGGTTCGCATGTCTTTCTCCACTACTTCCTACCATCACCCTTCTTCCATGCTAGATAGAAGGCTCAACCACCTCATAGTTAACATGGGTCCAGATATCAGGATGTTCCATATCTATCCATTCGACACCTTCAAGACCTTCGGACGTGTAGGAATCTAGGATCCAGAACTTTATTAAAAGTCCCCTTTTCTTGAAATCCAATATTTCCATATTTCTTCCCTTATGAGTGCAGGTCCCACATGTACTTGACTTCCACCTACCACATGTTTATTCACCTACCCCTGCTAACATATTCCCAATAAAGAGGCTCCACCTAGAACTCATATTCTTGTGTGGCTCCCACACGTGTCCACCTACCTAGCACTTGACCCTTCCATCTTTACGTGTAAAGTTATGACCTACCATAGTTCCACATCCAGCATTTGAAATTCTCCCAAAGGTCCATTTATTGAAAAATCCTAGATCTTTGGACATATGGATGGTTTGGATTCCACCAAACCATTGTACCATCCGATATCCAACATATGGTCATCTCAAACTTTTGCAAAAGTCCCACTTAGTATTTATCTAGATTTCCAAATCTCCAGATGAATCTGGTTCTGCTACCGAGTTCCACCACTTAAGATTTTACCGAGATCAAATATTGACTGCTCATATCACATCGATATTCATGATTTAGGTTATTTGGTGATCTAGAAGATGCTAATGTGATCATTGGTTGATGTGACAGGACACATGTACGTTGACCTAGCATCTAGGATTCGATGATTTGGTAAAAGTCCATTTTTAATATTTTTTGGATGGTCCTGGATCCACCTTCTGGTTATGACCATCATATCTCCACCTTATGGCCTGCCATTATGGCCTACTAATGAATTCATATTGTTGACATGTCATCTGACATGGAATGATGACATGGCATGCTAACATGGAACTTTCAACAACAAATTCTTACATGTTGGTTAATATGGCATCTGACTCAGCCTATCAATGTGGCATGTTGATGTGGAACTTATGACACCATAGGATGATGTGCCACCATAATATAACATGACATCTATCATGGCCTGCTAATGTGGCATCCAGGATCTGACATCTGGCATTTTCCAAAAATCCTTTTTAAGGATTTTCCATACTTTTGGACATCGGGATCGAGAAATTCTCAAATTTTTGGACATCTGTCATTCTGAATGCATTGGTTCCATTGCTAGGTTCCACACTGCCTCATTTTTCTCTACTAAGTCCCATATCAAGAATATGGACTTTTAAAAAAGATCTCCTTTGCAAGAACTATGGATATCTTCTATTCCATATGTTATAGTTGTATTGGTCAAGGTTCCAACTTATTAGCCCCATCCCAAGGTCTCGTTTCCACCATGAGGTTTCAGTCGCTAAACTCCAAAGGAATCTAGGATTTGATCATACAAGTTTTTAAAAGGACTCATTTTCAATAATCCTCTAGATCTGTATATTTTCGTATATTTTGGTATCATCAATAATTATGCCCAGTGTGGCACTGTAAATACCTATGTATAGTCTTCCCTACATAACATGCTATTATAAATCCTAGCCAAGCATGCAAAACCATGCATAGATGATGTTAAAGAATAGTTATTATTTCCAAGAATTCATAAATGTCAGATACATTCTAATTAATGAACATAAAAGAAATTAACACATTTCATACACACATCATGCATAGAAATACAAAGTTTAAATATGGAATTTATATTTAAAGGGAAGAACCAACTAGATGCAGACCTATGATGTTCCCCCCAACATAAACATTGTTGTTCAACACTTTCAACAACATGTCACCCCTGAGCCATAGCTATGACTCCCCAGAGAAAAGGTACTCTCACCAGTCCCACTAAGGTCTAACAACTCTCAGCAAAATACAAGGCCAATGGCACCAACTCCAACAACAGTTCCACATCATAGCCTCTCATTCCCCTCAGCCTCTCCCACCTAAGGAAGTGTACCCCTCCACTTCTCAAAAATCCTTCAGCAGGTTCACTTTGCTTCTAGGGATACAACAATTGGTTGTCCAGGAAGTTTCAGTGTTGTGTGGAAATTGGAACACAAGGCTACTCTCAAGGAGATTATAGACACCCACAAGGCTAGCACATAGAGAAAACTATCCCAGTAATCCTCCCACTCAAGGATTATTTCTCCATGGGCATGACAACTTGCTTCTTCACACCCAAACCACCAAGGATTTACAGGGTTTCAACTCCAACAACTTGTATTTCCATTCTTTTCCACCACTTCTACTCACGAATAAGAACATAGTTCCTCTCCCATACCAGCATCAATTTGAATGATTGATAGAATACACCCATACACACTAAGCCCAATTATTATGTATGTATGCCAACAACTTGAAAAGTGGAACATGAAACCACTTTCCTTCTCTTGGGAACTCATCCCACCTCTAAGGACTTAGGATAAAATGTAAGCATGACATAAAATTAGGTTTGGAATTTTTAAGGAATATTTTATTATATTGCTTGTCTTAGCCCCCTATCTTAATACCCTCTCATAATTCCCTTAGCCTTCTTTCCCTCTTTTGGAGTCCTATCTTCCCCATACCCTTTACATCCTAAGGTATGCAACATTGATTTATTTTATTAATTATGGTAATGTGATCACAAAAGACAAATCTTGGATCATCGACCAAAGCTTACAAGCTCACCAATCTTATAATAGGTACCCTAGCCTAAACATTTATACATACAATGCACTTTGTCCCAAAACAACCTAGTTTACCATCCTATATAAATAGATATACATTTGTATACACAATTTCCATATGAGGGTATTACATTTGTAAATAACTGATGGGATGAAAAATCTTAGAGAATCCAGCTACAAATATCTTGTAGTATCTGGATAATCCCATAAAATATATGATTTTGAAAAAAATTCTTGGTATTTTCCATCCTCTGATGGTTTCAATATTTTATAGATCTATTACTATACCTTCCTCTAAAATAATGTGTCCCAAATAATGGATCTTCTCTTCATAAAAAGAGCACTTTCTCAGCTTGGTGTATACCTAATGTTCCCTGGGTACCTGTAGTACCAATATCAAGTGATGTTCATTCTCTTCCTCTAACTTAGAATAAATAAGTATTTCATCCAAGAAAAAAATGACAAAATTGTCCAAATAGTTTCTGAATATGCCATTCATTAAGCACATAAATGCAGTTGGGGCATTGGTCAGTCCAAATGGCACCACCACAAACTCATAATGCCTATACCTGGTTCTAAAATATATCTTACTGATGTCTACTTCCTTGATTCTCACATGGTGATATCTCAATCTCAAGTCTATCTTTCAGAATATATTTTCTCCTATTAGTTGGTCAAAGAGGTCATCAATTATGGGTAGAGAGTTATTTTTCTTCACATCAGCTTTATTCATCTATCTAAAGTCAATACACAGCCTCAATGTTTTGTCCTTCTTTTTCGCACAAAGTATTGGTGCTCCATAAGGTGAAACACTTGTGTGTATGCACCCTTTCTTCAACAATTCTTATAGTTTCATTTGCAATTCTTTTAATTATGGTGTACTCATTCTGTAAGGATTCTTTGATAATGGGGAAACTCCAGGTACTAAATCAATAGAGAAATATATATCCCTCTTTGGTAGCAAACCTAGTATTTCTTTGAAAATATCTTCAAACTCTTGCAATACTAGAAAAAATTCAAGGCTTGGATATTTGGAATTTTCTGGATCCTCTACATGAGCTGCATACAATTGACATCCTTTTATGAAACATCTCTTTAGTTGTAAGGTTGAAATCTCCCCAATAAATATGGGTCTTGGAATTTATTTCATAGTGTTATGTTTCCCTTCTTCATCAAGACATGTAAAGATCTTATTGTGAAAATATAGGATAGCATGGTTCTTGTCCAACAAATCCATTCAAATTAGGATATCATAATATCATAATGGTATGATGTTTAGATCAACACTGCTATTCACTCCATTTATATTTACTAGACAATCCCTGACAATCTCAATGATCCTCCTTTGTATTCTCATGGCTAGTTGAACCAACTGCGATATTTCAAGATTACTTTTCTTCAAATGAATTATGCCCACTATGTTAGGATCAATGTAGTTATGTTTGTATCCTAAATCAATTAAAATATTAACAAGTTAATTTATGATCTTACCTTTCACCTCAATCACATGGGATTGGTGTTCTACTTGTCGATCTTCCAGGGTTGCATATATCCTTGGTATATTTCTACCCATGTCTTCCACTGTAGTAGCCTCTTGGATGTTGTGTAATGTCCTCATTTTTCCTTCTTTATGGGGGGGAATCCTTGTACATGTGATCTTGTTTACATCCCCAACATTTGATTGGTGGTCTTCCCCTTTTTCCCAAGGAGTCTTCCTTCTCTAATTCATTCTTAGCAGGTTGATTTGTTGGTTTTTGTTGGGATTGTTTCTATTGAAAGGAGGTCTGAATATATTCCTTCTCTGATTAAATTTCTCCTTCTTCTTATCCTTCGAACACTTTTGAAAATACTATATACCTTTTCCTTGCTCATACATGTACTAAKCCTTTCTAATGGTCTTTGTCAAGGTTATGGGTTCATCATATTGAATTTTTGTAATATCCTTGACCCAAATTATTAATTCTTCCTATGTGAAAATGATATTAAACCCTTACAATAATTTACTCAATGAGGAATACTATCAAACACCTRGAAATCACACATAAATAGAGTTGAATAAAATGGCATCTTATTATGAATGGGAACAACAATACAAATATCTCTAGTGGCTGAAAAACAGTTGCATAACAAGACTATGAATATAAACTATTGGTTGTTATGCAGCTACACAATCTACTACAAAACACAAAAGGAAACGTGGTATGATGCCAACATAGAAACTGAGGTTCTCCAAGCCTCCCACTACTCTTCTCTAGTATACATCAATATCCTCAAAAAATACCACAAGAAAAATACTGCAAATGAACTCTCCTTTGTCTAGCTAGGGTGGATATTGCACCAGCGAAACTAAACCTGCCCTAGAAGGGTTTTGCTCAAAACCATAATGAAAAAAATGGCCACAAGAGCACTCAATACATATCAAATCATAATTCCAAAAGAGGTAGGTGTTGAGCACTCAACACACCCTAAAAATGTCTATGTCAAATTTTTACTTTTTGGGTACCACTTGATCTTTTGCACTATCTATTTGTGCTTCAGTATGAAACTGCTCCCTATGCTTATCATTTATGTTTTCATATTGAGTCATTTAAAGTCTGCTTGAACATGTGAAAAATCATCTTAACTTTAAAAGGGACTAACATTTACTTAAGGAATCGACAGTCTAAGGTTTTCCCCAACGCGCTTAGTAAATTCAGCATCAAGGAAGATTAAAAGTGGCAAAAATTGCTTGAGAAAACCAAAATAGTCGAGCGCTGAATTTCACCGGCATTGGCAAAAGGAGGTCTCTCATCTCCACTAATAAGATTCACTAAAGATATCACCGAAGACCAACCCATTTGGCATTGGTAGAATTTTACAAAAATAAGCATCACGCGAAGTAAAGGTGATATCACCGATCATTGACTTCCAAAATATTTTTGGCGTCGGGACTTTACGAAGATGATAACCCATAAAGAAAACTACGCATTAATTTACTTTTGAAAGTCAATCCTCGACGCCATCCCAGCCTAGGCAGTCACAATATCTAGCTCTTTTAGCAGGTTCAATGTGAACGAAGACCCAAGTGCAATCCTTACCCACAAACCAAGTTCTAGAGTTTATTTTTAATAACCCCCAAGTCATTAATGCCACGTTAGCATCAATTGGCATCAGAAGTTTCTAAAGGAAAATATCAATGAACTTACAAAAAAACTAAGAAAAACGATAATTATAAAATCACACAATTTGTGAGAATCTTAAATAAAAAACACTGTAGATTTACATACAAAAAGGGAACACGATACATTCAACTACAAAACATTTTAGAAATTTAATATATTAAGGCTCCCGCCAAGCTCAGGTTACATACAAATAAACACCACTGACACTTTGACTAAACGACCCAGTTACATTGAGAATGTGAAAACCCTCACAACAAACAGAGAAAACTATCAAGCGTCATTTCGGAGAATGCAAAGTAAGAGTTCACCCATCATATATCTCCTACACATGGACCTTCTCCCGAACTACTCCTTGCACATTGTAGTGTTTTCATTTTTTCCTTCCCTGTCATCCTTTGTGTTTCGTGCAGCTGCACAATCATATCTTGTGCTTCCCAAAGTTGTCTCTTGATCCATTTTGTGCTTCCTTCGCGACCCTACAGTGTAGTTACCTCTTGGTTTTTCGCCGCCAATTGTCTCTGCAATTCTCTATTTTCTTGATAAATTTCGGCTATGGTGAGTTGGGCCCGCTCTAGCTGCTGGATGGGACTTCCAATAGGACAACCCAACATCTTTTCCCTTCCCTTTGGTCTCCTTCTTCCTTGACTGGTAGTCCTAATAGGCTCTGGCTAGGTAGTGTGCATTGTAAACTCCTTAGCGGTCGAGTGTGCACTCAGCTCGGTTGGGAGGTGGCCTTCTCCTCCTATTTCCTTATTTTTTCTAGGCCTTCCCCTCCTCCACGGTGTCTACTTCTGAGAGGGAATGGCCTCCAACATATGTCCTTTAGACATATTTTTCTCCACTCCCACCTCTGCTTGAGATGTTGACACCGTTTCTAAGCAAAGGTAGGTACCTCCTATTGAAGCTTCAGGGACACTTGATTCCAATAAGAAAGAGTCCCAGGCACATTGGGGCTTGGACCTAGTGCTCTGACTACCTCGAAAACCCTATGCCTTGTTCAAAGGGGATACCATAGTGTGACGACATATTGGCTTAGACATATGCATATGAATAAAATACTACGACACAGAGTTTTTCTACAATTAGACTTGCAAGACCAGTGCTACCAATGTATAAACTTGGTTGATGCATAGAATGCCCACAGAACCTCTAGAATTTATTGTAGAACGAGGAAGCAAAACAAAATGTGCCAAAGAACACTCATGCCTTGCAATAGGATGTCTTGAATATTTAACATGTCACAGCTTCTCAACGGATGCAATCCAGAATGCATGAAACGTCGTCGATTGGAGTTGTAGGGAATATACGGCACGATCATTCCAATCTCTTTAAACTCCCTAGATTCCATTATTAGCAAAGGATAGTTGACACACTTGGTGATACGACTTCTAGAGGAACAACTTGCCTCAACCTGGGGAATTTAACAACTTCCTTATTATGGTATCCAACCTTTTGGGAGCATACATGCACTTTTGACACACGTTCAACCTTGGCATCCTTTCCCAACCCCAAGGGTCAATCAGTCACTGTGATGGTTTCGATGCTCGTATCTTCCGTACCTGATTTGCCATGCTATGGTGCATGGATGTAACTCATTTAAACTGAAGAGGAGAGGCGGCATGTACAAGGACATTATAGGTCATTCAAAAGGGTGACTGGTATCAGGTAAGTATTAAACAATTGAGACTAACGAGCTCTACAGGTACGCATCGGTCTATTTTCTTTATGTTTGCATCTTAATATGTGTTTCTTGATTTCTAAACTACCTCAACCCCTATTGCAGAAAAGATCCTCCCGACTACCGAACAAAGTTTGCTCTGTAACCTCACCGAGGAACTTGAAAGAAACATCAAAGCAAAATCAACAGAGCAATGAAAAATATCGGGCTCCCCGAGTTCGGAACCCCGACAACTTTGTTGACCTGTGCAAAATAGTCAAGTCGCATGCCAAACAAGATTCTCTATGGACCAAAGATCTTGCAAAGATGACCGACGCGATACTAGGTCAAATGCAACGATTTGCAGAGCATCCAATCAAAGCCCAAACCATGCTACAATAGTTGAACTCCAGTCTAGTAAAGTACCAGGTGCATGCGATAGACATCAAGGGAATACATGCGGCTCTGATGGAACAACACAAATTTCCATGGACCCAAACTTGTGAAGAATTGTTTATCAGTTGGTCTGAGTATGAGAGAAG